>JGVQ01000133.1:0-284237 GCA_001007845.1 Nigrograna mackinnonii
ACTCTTAAGTAGATAGGTAGTATAGTAAAGTAGAGAATAGGTAGAGAGATAGGAATTAACGTATATAGGATTAACGTACGTAATTAGATCTATACTATAGGATAGAGAGATACTATACGTAGGTAGGTATTAACTAAAAAGAAAGAATTACTAGTATCTATACGTAGTAGTTTAGTTAATACTAGATATTATATAACTTCTTATGTGACTACGCATAGTACTATATTTTAGTATTAATAGTTACTCTTTTCCTCTATAGATAGAATAGAAGAAGTAATTAATTAATTACTTATTAAAAGATACTTCTTATACGTAAGTACATAGTAACTAGTTATAAGCTATTAATTATACCTATAAGAGGTAGTCTATTTAACACTCTTTAAGAATAGCTAGACTATAAATAAGCTTAGTATTAAGTAGCTAAAGTACTTTAATATTTATATAAAGCTTTATATAAAAAATATATAATAATTACTAATTCTTAATAGCTATAAAAGCTATAACTCTTATAAGTTCTAGTAGCTCTATATATAGAATAGTATTACTATACTCTATATACTACTTTATTTATTATATCTATTATAGCTTCTAGACGTTACTTACTTCTTACTATTAAAAAAGGCGTATAGAAGTAGTATAGAGAATCTAATATATAGCTAGATTAATTATATTACTAAGTTTAAGTTTCTTCTAGTCTTTAGTAAAGCTTATTATAACTCTATTATACTAAAAAATATTTAAGTAAGCTTTTAAGTAGCTAGCTTTATTCTATTAGACTTAGAGAAAGTACTTTCTAAGCTAGAAATTAAACTTTATACGCTATTACTTCTTCTAGTAGAGTAAGCTCTATAAAAGTTAAAAATACTAAGTAATATAACTAAACTTAGCTCTTAAATAGTATTTATTTATAATTAGATTTAAAAATATTAGAATAGCTTACCTACTTCTATTATAGAGTTACTTAACTACTTAGAGAAAAGTATAGAATTAATAGTATACTTAGTAGCTCTACTATAGTTAGAAGTTAATACTTTTTAAAGAGTAAATAAAGTAGTAATAAAGTAAAAAAAGTAATAGAAGAAGTAACTATAGCTTTAAAGATACTTGATAAAAGTAGAAGGCTTAGAATTAATAGCTTAAACTTAGCTTAATAAGTAGATTAGAGAAGAAACGTAATAAAGTAAGTACTAAGTAAAGAGAGACTTAGCTTAGTAATAACGCTATAGAGCTTATAGAGAGGTTAGCTACAACGCGCGTACATATAAAAAAGATTAATTAGGCTCTATAGAATTAACTACAAGTTACAGCTTTAAATTCTACTACTACGTTGTTGAGCTATCGTCAATTGAGCTTGTACTGAGCTCGGCAGGTGGCCGGCTCGCTTGTGTGGCCGGCTCGCTTGTGGAATACGTTAATCGAGATAAAATGCTCATGTTGGACGCTAAGAAATGCTCTCAGACAATGCTATCTTCATGTCATGCAATCGCAACCGTGTACGATTGCAACGCTATGCAATTGCAATGCAAAGTTGGTATGAAAATTCATCATCACATGATATGCAACAAAACTGTAAAGGAACCGCTGAAGCCCAAAGACAGCCCATCGTCAACCCATCACAATGCTGTCAACAAGACATGCCTCTACGACCTCCCAAACAACCCAGTCTTCGTCCTCGGCATCCCAGGCCCGGCCTTATCCGCAGTCTTCTCTCCCCAAAACTTAAACCACTTAACGGGCTTCAGCGTCCACTGCGCCGCATCATCAAGTGCCGAATCCAGAATCCAAGTCATAAACAACGTAACAGCGACAGCACCCAGAGCACTAACCCAGTAAACCCAGAACTCGCCTCTATTCGGCGCATAATTATCCTGCATGCTAAAAAGCGAGGAAGTATACGCTAGGGGAATGAACAAAAGCGCAAGGAGATTCAGACGTTTTACGCGTTTTGCTTCTTCTAGGTTTTGTCGATTGCCTGCTATGCTTGCTAGACCCGTCATAGCGGACATCAAGGTGTCGGCCCGGTCTTTGAGGATTTTGAGTCGGTAGTATATGTATTGGAAATCTTTCTGGCAGTCTGTCCAGTCATTTTTGTAGGTGAAGGGGTATTCTTGTAAGGGATAGCCGAGCGAGAGGAGTGTGTCTTCGATGTCGTCGTGGTAGTTGCCGCAGCGCCGACTTATGGTTTGGAGACTCTTCCATTGGTCTTGTTCTTCGACCCAGGCGGTTGTGAGGCGTAGTTCGAGGGAGGGAAGCATGGCTTTGATGTAGTCGCTTAGTTGAAGGTAGTGAGCTGCGACGATTTTCTTGACGAAGAAGGCGGCTGTTATGGGTTTGTCCCATTCGTCTTTGTCGAGAAGGTCAGAGTGATTTTCAAGGTAGTGGCAGATATCTTTGAGCATCGAGTCATGAGGATGCGGCGGTTTTGATAGTGCTCGCGCCCGGTCTGGAGTTGGTAGAAAATCCACATAACCATTTTGAAAGGCTTCGTTGTGGCCTTCTACGATCTGACCACTGGAATATAGTTCACCCAATTGAGGGTCACATAGTAGGACGACTGTACGTTTCATTAGACTGACTCGGGATCAGGATAATCTATGCTATTGACTCACCGTCCCAACCGCGACCCTTTGTCTTTCTACACCAAAAAGCGACTTTACGCCTCAAAATTCCTGTAGTCGATCTTTCTTCATGACGTGCCGGAGTCATTCCTATATGGCGACCAGTCCGATTACAGAAAAAGGGTTTATGATCCATTATGGTCGTGAATTGCCGAAGTTCGCAATACTGAAGGTGAAACATCCTTTCTGGGTTTAATAGTGAAGGTTGTGGAAGCGCATCACTGGTGGGCGTGAAATCGTTACTCCAGACACAAGTCCTTTCTTGCCGCTGGAAAAATGAGGGATCCATGTAGAAATGGCCACCAATCACCGAAACGTAATCTTGCGCCAATCCTTCCATTATATAAATCCTTCTGCGATCGTGGGCATCATTGGTGCTGTCAAAATGTTTCTTCAACACCGCTATATCCCTGAATGTTTCCTTCTTGAAACCAGGAGAACAATCGGCGTCAGCTTCCAGAAGATACACACAGGCGTTTCCAGGTTTCAGGGGGTGGTTTTTGTTTAATGGGTCGGGTTTTCCAAGTCCGGGATTGGAGCCGCTTAATGCCTTGATATAGTCATAATAGTCGCCTAAAATACAAGAAGTGAGCAAATCATTGATGTGAAACGGGCGTAACTGAAGGAAGCGCTGTTTACCTACCCTTCTCACATAACCAGTCGAAATCCAAACTCTTCTTCTCAGCTGGAAGGTTCCGCAAATTGATGGCACCATTTGTGGTCGCCATCTTCGAGCCTATGAACCGTCCTGCGACAAGAATTCCCGCAACTAACCCCGCACTCCCGTAGCTTCCGCTGCTAGGTGACTGAGACCAATGAAAAGGGGGTTCACAGTAATCCGGGGGATCGGGGGATATCCAAGTCGTATTACTCGGGAGCCAACTTCAGGAAGGGTTTGTGATTGATGGAACACGGCACGTCAGGGTGGGGAATGGATGTCCAAGAGCGAGCACTTTTCAAGCAGATGCGGCTCTTGCAAGAGGCGGAGCAAGATCCAGGACTCATGGGGGCCAAACGCCACGTCAGCCGTGCGCTGAGGCTGGCGGGTGTCACGTTTGCGATCTCCCTCGCCTTTTCGCAAGGCTCGTATCGTGTAAGGCAAACATCACGAGGCTGCCAAAGAAGGTATACCGGTGAGGTTAGGCAGATGGGCAGCTTTGGAAAGATCATCGGGATTGCAGGCAGTGAATGAAGGCTTAGCTGTAGATGGTGCTTCCGACACGATGGAGTGAGTGTGCACGGTTCCTGTCGCGCAGCAAATACGGGGGATCCCCTCTTTTCTCTGCGCATTCCGAATGTGGATGATCTTGCGGTAAAGGGCGAACTGTTCGCAAATTCGGCCTCTATTATTGACTCTAAAACTGCTTGAGGTTCGTCCATGCAAGAAACATCTGCCTTGTACTCTTTGAGTTTATCAAGCATTTGCTTAGAAGGCATTTGGGGAAGGTAATGATGACTCTGACTGGTCAATGGATGTAGCTCGGGGGGTCAATGCGTTTGGATTCTGAATCTTTATGCAGGTCGGGGCGATTCCTTCCGATATTCCTCTGCTATGGTAACATTGACCAAAGCGGACCTTTGATTTGTACGGTAAAAGAGCGATTGTTGGTGTTGGCGGAAAGGCCCTGGTTTCTCAGTTAATGAGAGGAAGAAAGGGGGATCGGGCGAGAGAGAGTATCACATAGGTAGGTATCCCACGCACCGGCAAATACGCGAACCGCAAGATGATGGCCCGTCTTGTCCGGCGAAGCAGCTGTTAAGATTAATCGCGAGTCGGCCCGGTTGCTGGTGCTATCGCAGTTGTTCAATGGAGTAGGTGTAGTAGCTACTGGGAACACAGCCATCTTCTCTAGTGGGAACATAGCCGACGTTGTACTACTCCACCATTGTTCGTATTTCGGATGACGAGGTATTGCAATTGTTAAAATAAGGCTCACCGATTCAAATTTCGGAATAGCCGGCCGATCCAAAATACGCGTGATGGATTTACCTAGCCTGGCCTGTTGGGCGGCCCAGTTGCCAGCCAGGCTCGGACCATTGGTTGACCTGCCGCTTACCGTCTAAACCTAGAATATTCCTTTGCGCTATACATATAAATGAGGGGCTTTTCTACGATTTCGTCGATGTCGCCTTTGGTGTCTGTCAATCGCAAGCCATGTATCGCTCAATAGTATCCGTCCTGTCCATCGCTCCGCTGGTCTCTGCCTTCTGTCCGCTGTATGGGCCGAGCTTTCCAGCAGCTACAAATCTTGCCGAGTCTCAGACAGTCCAGGACGCGCTGAAAACTCTCCGCGAGGCATACGACCAGGGATTCGCAACAGGCAACTCGTCGCAAGGACCAGTCAATCCATCAGGAGCCAATGCAATTCAGATCTTTTCTCTTGACTCTTCGCAGCCCCTTTTCGAATATTACCATGATGGCACTACATTGTCCAACACTACCGGAGTCCAAAAGATCGACGGTGATACAATATTTCGAATAGGCAGCATCTCAAAATTGGTCACCGTTTATTTGATCCTGATTGAGCTTGGAGATGCATATTGGGATACGGCTATCACAGAACTCGTTCCTGAGCTGAAGGCCGGCAACACATCAGATGAGAATGCTATCGACTCAATAAAATGGGACGACATAACTCTTGGGGCTCTGGCTGGGCAAGTTGCTGGCATTATGCGCGACCGTAGGATGACCCCATTCCAAGCCATCAACATCTGTGACTAATCTTTGTGTAGCTTTCGCACTCAACTTGCCAAACGCAGTACAACTCGGCCTGCCGCCACTCTCAGACGAAGAGCAGCCAAGATGCATGGTCCTTCCGGAAGGCTTCAATTGCGACCGCGAGGAGTTTTTCAAATCACTTGACGACCGACAGCCCGTATACGCGCCAAACACCCAGCCAATTTACAGCAATACCGCATTTGTAATCCTTGGATTTGCCCTGGAATCCATCACCGGCCGTAATTTCAAAGACATAATGGAGTCCTCTCTAATCTCTCCTCTAGGACTAAACTCAACCTCCTACAGCAAACCGGACGACTCCAAAGGCGCCATTCCATTCAACATCACCGCAAGTGCCTGGGACCAAGATCTCGGCACAATCTCCGCAGCAGGCAACTTCTACGCCTCGATAAACGACCTCTCCACCCTCGGCCGCTCAATCCTAAACTCCACCCTCCTCGACTCGAACACAACCCGCGCCTGGATAAAACCCACGAGCTTCATCTCCTCTCTAAACGGTGCCGTCGGGCGCCCTTGGGAAATCTACCGCTCTGACATCATCCAGAACCGGGGCGCCATCGACATCTTCGGCAAAGGCGGCGATATCGGCGCATACCACACATTCCTAGGCGTAGTACCCGATTACAACATCGGTTTCGCCGCCGCAATAGCTGGTATAGGAGATCACTCATGGCTCAACAGCCTAATTATCGACCATGTATTCCCAGCGTTAGAATCTGCAGCGCGCGAACAAGCCGAAAAGCAATATGCAGGAACATACACCACGACGAACATCAACTCTTCTCTAACATTAACAACATCCCCCACACTCCCCGGTCTAGGAGTAAAATCCTGGATATCTAATTCTACGGATTTTCTAGAGATCTTGTCTGCACTTCGCGGGTTTCCTGTTACGGAAGATACGTTCCGTTTATATCCCACGAACCTCGTTCACGAAACAAATAACGGGACAGTAGGAGTTGCTTGGAGGGCTATTGTGGATTTGACACCGTTTGTTCAGGTTACGGGGGCGTTTTCAGCGTGTCCCACCTGGTTTACGGTGGATTCGCTTGTCTGGGGGGATTTTGCAATTGATGAGTTGGTGTTTGAGTTGGATGGTGATGGGGTTGCGGAGGCGGTGGATATTAAGGCTTTGAAGGTTAGGTTGGAGAGGGGGTAATGTTTTAGTCGGTGTGTGGTGGTGGAGGTGTTGGATGTAGTTGATGTATATAAGTATGTAGTTTAATGATTGGAAGAGGTATTGTGTATTTGATGAGAAATGGGCGATCGAAGAACGTGAGAAAGAACTTATTTATTATATGGAGGCTAAAGAAAACGTGTATAGCGATAGCAAGATGAGTGAAAGGCTACGATCCGTGCAGGCTTGATATCGATAATGATGTTGTGGTGGATAGGAGGGTGGGCCGACCCGTAGTCGATTGATGTGTGAGAACTATGTGGGACTACGAGTCGGTATAACCAAACTGAATAGCTCTGTCTACATGGGGTGTGCGGTGACGTATAGGATGCGTCCTTGCAGATTGCTGTGCTTGGTTGGGTTATAACCCCATGTAACATCACTATTTCACTACGATAGTTTTCGTACTAATCGCAATACTACGGTGACCTATGGGCACATGGAGGATGGATATCGATGTGGTGGAGTCGACCATGGTGCTAATAGCGCAGGTGTGATTGGATTATTTGATTATTTTTGAGGTATATTGAGGTGAATAGTTCTAATATACGCGTGATAACCGGCTTTGGTGTAGGATGAACTTCTCCTGTCAGCCCGCACAGTGCTCTTGCAGCGCTCCCAAGTCAGTTTTTCACGCTGTTTCGTACACAATTTCGGACTCCTGTTCATCCTACAAGTTTTATCGACTCTCCACCATTCCCACTGCTACCAAGTAGTCACAATTAACTCAGTTCTAAACTCATGATTACAAATTGTTGCACCTAGCATGATGGATAGGGAGGTGGATCGACAAGCAGTCGAGTGATGTGCGAAAAACCATGTAGGGTATCAAGTTGGGGCAATTCAAATGTGTATCTCTGTCTGCGTGGGACTCTTGGTGAGGTGTATGATGTCTCCTTACTGGTTTCCGAACTTTGATTCATTTATTTTCGCATGTTAGCTGACTGCATAACCTGAGATCTTCGCTAGAATAAACCCATGAAATACTTGGCCACAAGAACATTCAATCAATTTGTCTCCTCTTAGAATATGTAGATGACATTCCGATTCAATTCGCCATATCTCATTGGCTTCTTGTCAACACAGTCAGGTTCTCTCATGTCAATGTCAACATCGATCTCGCTATCAGAACCTTCTTCGTCATTCGGTCTCGACGGAATATCGATAACGTCGTCATATCGTTTGTCGATATGGGGACCCTCCATCTTACTGGGTGGTTTTAACCTGTCCAGGTCAAGATAACAAGGCCAGCAAACCTTGTTCGGAACTATGCGAGTTTCGTGTCCACGCTGTAATGCAAGTGCGGCTGCAGCAAGTCTAGCTTGCCAATTGCCTCGAGCTCGGACGACTCCTTCTTCAGGGGGACTGTCAAGCAGCTCTTCCCAGCTGTCAATTGAGACTAGCTTGCGCAGGCGATCCTTAGATACAGGTGCTTCATGTCTTTTGAAACATTCAAGCATCAATCTGGATAGTTTGTGTGTGAAGATGTCTAGAATGTTGACATCTCCAACCCATGTCCCATGATCATAGACGCCTACAGCCGCTTCCACATAATGGGCTTCGACATCGCGATTTCCCCGAGAACCCACGTCGATAGGAAGCTGCCACTCGGTAAATGAGAGATGGAGGGTTGTGTGATTGAAACAGTTCTCTTCATTTCCATCAAAAGCATGGTGGTTGACAAGGCGTACATCATCTGCTAACGAACGCACTCGCAGTGTACTTGGCGAGACTAATAACGCCATACCCGTCTTTCCCAGGTTTCCCACCACTCTCTCGACAAGACAAATATCTTCATGAGGATGGTCCAGTTGATGGCAAGGATCTTGAAGCAAGCGTCGCGCCACATACATTGAATTGCCCGTCGAAATTGCAAGCACACCGGCCATGACGTCAGGGTGAAAGTTAAAATTTCCCGTCTCAAACTTCGCAATGCAAGCGAAGGTTTGTTCTTGAGATAGCGAGAAAGAACCGTAATGATGAATGCTCTGTTCAGCGGACGGTAGCAGACGAGGGACCCATTCGTGTCCAGAAAGCGGACGAGATGCTACTCGTACATCAACGGTGGTCGCATTAGGCATTTTGTTGTATAGCATATAAACCGTGAGCATACCCCTTAGCGATGTAAATAGAGAGCTAGTCTGATCACGCTTGAGGTGTGTCAAGAGAGCGCCATGATTGATTAGTTGCTTTTCCAGCGCCCAAATGAGGTTGTGCATAACGAACACATTTGGGAGAAGCTTATAGTCTTTGCGTTCAATTACGACTGGTGCAATGTTAGGCGACATATCATACCAATAAGTGAAACTTAGGGCATAGATGGCAGCAATTTCCGGTTCCCCGAACAGCAGGCGAGGTCGGACTGTCACACCTCTCGCACGGCGCCAGGAACGATCGTTGGTGACTATTGGGAGAATCCTGCTATAAAATGCCTCTGGAACATTCGACCATAGAGTATCTTTGTTGCCTAAGAATGGCGCTCCAAGATCAAGTCTCACAAGCTCAGAATTGCGTTGGTCGTCTTCGGCATAGTCGTCGGAATGCGATGAATTCACCCATCTTATGTATCGGTGAACCATTGAATCCTCGCCATGTAAGGCTCCGTTCTCAGATTGAAATCCGCGCTTGGTGCGGCTAGGAATCTTTTCAACACTTGCCAACTCCCAGTATGTTTGCGATCTAGTATGGCATTGAATAACCATGGAATATCGGTCTTCAGCTATGTCTTTAGCAACATGGCGCAGCAAATCCACACGGGCTGCATTGCCTTGCAACATGTTCAGAACAGTCAAGCATTTGGACAATCCGAAAATGGAGTCTTTTGTTGGGTCGTCAATAAAATGAGGAAATCGGCGTCTTCCGCACCCTATAAGTCTCAACTTTTCGCTCTTCGACTCCGGAACTGCCTCGAGAAATCTCTGGGCAGCGTCGGAAAATAATGTTAACCAAGATCCATGTTCCCGTGCAGGCTCAGGTATTGCGATGAAGTCGTTCAGGACGACAAGTAACCTAGCTGCCAGCTCAATCTCGTCGGCGGCAGCACACCATCTTCGTATAAGGCTTCCAAGAGCAATGTATAAAAGCTCTTCAATCGAGACCCTTGAAGTTTGAGAAGACAAGCGGGCTTCGGATCGGATCGGCTCGCCATAATATCGTAGATGAGCAAGCGGGAGCGACCAATATATTCCTTCTCCACTTCTCCTGGTATCTTGAATGCCTAGAGTCATGATACCCCCTTGATGTATCAGAGGATCGTTTTGTTTGACGTGTTTCACCTCTTTTCCTTTGCCTAATACGACCATGTCTGGGTACAAGTGCCATGACGCCAGTCCTAGCAATGGCGCACCAGATTGGATACTTTGTGGTTCTCCTCGAATCAATCTGTCAACTGCGATCATGGCAGTTGTCCAGGCGTCGATTACACTTTCGTTTAACATTGAACGGCAGCTTACTGAAATGCCTAAGTTATCAATGATAAGAAGTAATTGTCGTTGGCGGTGCTCGTTAGCTTGGTCTGCTGTGAGCCGCCAAGCTTGGGCGCTGGTATGCCAATTCGACACCTCTTCTCGTGTGATGTCTATCCTGGAAGCGGCGAAATCTGTCGGCTTGCCAGAGTTGGCTAGCATTTGCTTACGTCCGGCGATAAGTTCCATCCAGATTGATATCGCTTCAGAGTGGTTCCACATCTGGGAGAGCATGCATGCGAGGAGATGTATTGCAATCGATGAACTTCCAGACGTGGCGGCAGCCCATATGGTTGTGCCGTCGGCACCAACCTCATTCGCAAAAAGACCATGCCGGGGATGCCCTCTCGGATTGAAGTCCTCTGACTGTGCAATCTCGCTGCATCGCAATCCATAGGCTCGAATTAGATCTGGAATAGGTGGAACAATGGAATCGAACAGTACACCCAGCTTAGCTGCCGTTGCATGAGGTTGTCCTTCATCAGCTTGTTGTTTGCGCCGGGCTGAAAGGGTCTTTCCAATGTCATGATACTCGCTGGGCGGCTGGACTTTGATAAGCGAAAAGTCCACGTAAAGTCCTGCGAGAGCGACATGCGACTCTGCTTGGTTGGACACGATCGAGCCTTTAATCTGGGGCACATTCATGTCGCACACGTTCGAAATACCTGGGGCATCTAGTTGAGCAAGAAAAAGGGAGCTGAAAGGTAAAATCGAAAATTGTGGGAAAGGCTGCGTACTTATTCCGAGCGAAAAAGCAAGCAGATAGCAAGGCTGAAACACCATCTGCAAGGCAGCCGTGTTAATATAAGTTGACGGTGGTGTGCAATTTTCGCTTGTTCGTTCAGCCAGTAATATTACATGGCCCTTTTAAAAGGTTTTCAAACAGATTACGCGCGTATGCATCGCATATTTAAGTCATGTCCTACCAACTATCGTCGCGGGGCATTGGGGCCTATGTTTGATTCTAAGTGTTCGAACTCAAGGAGACATATACAGATGTTATTTTGCGCAGCCGATTTCCAAATATGATGAGAAAACTTCATTCACAGCAAGCAGAATATGTGACTTGATATGTGGCCTTTCCTTTCTCGCAATGCGTCGAGAAAGGAGACCGTGAAATCCAGCCTTGTCGATTAGATTCATCTACCTTGAGTGCCACGAAAGGTATGTCTTAACGATAGTAATGACATAGAAAGTTGGTTTCGTACGGGAGCCAACGCATTCCTTTAGAATCCGTAATAGTATTAGATATTGGCAGATTGATAAAGCCTTATTTGATAAGCCGAGAGAACATAAGGCGAGAGAACAAACCGCAGTCCAACATGAACTTGTATTTAACGAATTCTATTTTCTGTCGTGTCTGGCTGCGCTAAGGAGATCGATTGCTCCCACTGAATGGTTAGACCCCAGTCATGGGTCTGTCATAAGATGAGCATAGTGCTCTATGCTATTTCTTATTCTCTATTGGCGTTCATTGCACCCTTAACAATTGCCACGCGTTCTTCAAGGCCGAGAAGATCCTTTGCAATTACTGTGAAGGTAATTTTCCTTTCCTGCAATAGCTCTCTGAATGTAGCATCGAGCATCATCCACTCATCCATATCCGTGGGCATAAGTCTCGTTCCGTCGTCTACTAGCCACGTGCATCCAGCTTCACATAAAATGACCACTCCAAGCTTCATGCGCTCTTCAAGCTCCATCCACGACGGCGACGCTAGCATTGCTTCTGAAGCATCCTTCCCTACATATGCTCGGGCATAAACGATTGGATCTAGACCGGACCGGTCACAAAGATAGCGTTTGTCGTACACAGATTTCTCGGCTCTGCATTGAGCTACAAGGATGTGTTGCTGGAGTTCCAATGTTCGGGAAGGGGAGTTTCTGATGTCGTCGCGGCTGTAGTCCATCTCTGTGAGCACCTTGCGTGCAATTTCTCTGATCACAGTCGGTTCGTTGCCTTTGAAAGCACTGTTGGTGTTTGTTGATAATGACGCTTGGAGTGCGTTGACGAGTGTGGTTTTACCTGTGGACTGAGCACCAACAATGTAGACATTTTGCCTCAGGTAATAGTATTGGTCCATTTTTTGAGAGCCCGTCGGGAAGTAGGTACCGTTGCTGAGAATTGATGATAATTTGTCGTGAGGTGAGAGTCGCGGAGAGTCTCGATTGCGATTAGCCAGTTCACGACTGTTATCTGACATGGTGGCGTTGCACGTGTAACGTTGCATAGGCCAGCCTGCCCCTCTGCTCTAGCCTCTGCTGCCTTATGCTTCACCTGCAGATATTTACTCTCTCACTGCTCACTCAACAATATGAGTAACCTCAAGAAATTTAAAGCCATACTTCAGGAGTGCGTCGATCCAGATGATAGATCATGGAAATATACCATCCCAAACCTTCCTCGCCCTCAGCAAGCCGCTGGAGTGGTAAAGTGTGTGTCGGTGATTTCCACTGAAACAAAACAGCAAATTTGTCTTCGCTTTGAGAGCCCTCCAATGAACCGAGCTATCCGTAACGAAGCATTAGATCGGTTGATGCTACTCAGTTTCGCTGGATTCAGGTTACGATGGCCGCCGCAGACACCTGAGGAATCGCCTCGACAGGCCACTGCGAGAGAAACAGCGGACTACATTACTAGAATGCTAGTGAAGGGTATAGATCTGAATGGGGTCACTTACCACTTTTTTGGTCACTCCAATAGTCAACTCAAATCCAGATCTTGCTTCATGTTCGCAGCATCGAAAGATGAGATTTCGGCGAAAGTGGAGGCTATGGGAGACTTGTCGAAATTGAAGTCGGTGGGAAAGAAAGCAAAACGTATTGGATTGCTCTTCTCCAGTGCTGAAGTTGCTTTAAACCTTTCGCCAGATCGGTGTGAAGACATTGCCGACGTGCGTCGCGATGATCATATCTTTACCGACGGATGCGGTTTGATATCACTCCAGTTCGCGAGACAATTATCGCAACGTTGCGACATGATTTTTCGCGCCAAACGATATCACCCTTCAGTCTTCCAAATTCGATATCGGGGATACAAAGGAGTGTTAACACTTGACAAAACTCTACGTGGGGAAATCCAGGTCCAATTTCGGGAATCGATGAAAAAGTTCAAAGACGCTTCCGATCACTCTTTCTCTGTCGTCGACTACTCAAAAGTAAGTTTACCTCGCGACCGATACAAAGTATTCAGACTAATCATCTGCAGCCATATGCTTTCGGTAATCTAAACGATGAAGTGGTAGTTCTCCTCCATACACTTGGAGTGTCGCGAGATACACTACTGCGCAAGCAAGCCGAGTACCTCAATTTTCTCCAGAATGTGAGCCGAGGTGATTCACAAGCAGCTTTTCAATTTCTTTCATTTCGCGATAGGTTAGATGTGGCCGAAAAGCTACTTCTGAATGGCGTCGAAGCGATTCTCCCAAAATTGCAGAGTCTTGTGAGACAAGAATACGCCCAAATGCTCAACAAGAAAGATGAGCAGCGATGCCGAATACTTATTCCCAAGTCCCGACTTCTTTTTGGGGTATGCGATCCAGCCAGCAAAGGAGAACAGCTCGGTAGGCTGAAAGAAGGTGAATGCTTTGTTCGTATCACCCATGCAGGCGATGGTGTGGCTCGAACAATAGTGGGCACAGAAGTACTTGTTACTCGGAATCCATGCCTGCATCCCGGAGATCTGCAAAAGTTTAAGGCTGTGGATATTCCAGAATATTCGCACCTTGTTGATTGTATCGTGTTCTCGACACGTGGAAAAAGACCTAGTGCAGATCTGATGTCTGGGGGCGACTTGGATGGAGACAAATGTGAGTGGACTCGAAAGAATCCACCATTACGCTCGCTCTACTAATAACTTCCCTGTTCAGTCTTTGTAACCTGGGACCCAGACATCATCCCAAAAACTATGGCGGAGGCGGCAGAATACCCCGGTGCAAAGGAGCCTAGTACCTTCAAGAAAATTACCGATGATGATCGTGCGGAATACTTTGCGCGATACACAAATGCATCTCTGGGCAGGGTAAAGAATTTGTATCTGAAGTGGGCACGTTTGGGCAACTCCATGAGCCCTCAGTGTCAACAACTCAACCGGCTTTTTTCCCAGTGCGTTGATGGCAACCGTATCAAGGTCCCGCAAGAACTGGAAGATCCACCAGAGAACTCATCTTCCGAAACACCTTTCATCCTTGATGTTTTGCATGAAGCATCATGTGAAATGATTGAGCGTTCTCTACACCAGTTTTCAGAAACGTATACGAATTACTCCGCAGAAATTATGGAATTACTTGTGGGTCGTGACAAGATTGCGATTTCCGAATTCGACCTGTTGAAATTAGCTCTGCAATGGTGTGACAAAAATGGAGTAAATCTATTGGAATATTCGCATCTATTCAACTTCAGTGCCCTGTCAGACGAACAGCAGGTCTGGGTTTTGAACCGTCTACCTATTTCCGCAGACACACCCAGTCTAGTAAGAAACGGGCTCCTCCAATCAACGCTGGTCAACAAGGAGGAATTGGTGCGCTTCAGTCTCGACCATCCCAGGTTACGTTGGAAACCTGTGTTCAGCTCCGCAACAGACAGAATGGGGAGGTTCATCAGCAGTGCCTGCAGATCTTTGGAGCTATTTCATAAGAAATTGATTATTCTGAACGTAGACGAAAGACTCACGGTCGCAATCTACATACCGCAGAAGGTTCCCCGGGCAAGCGAGGTCCAAGTCGACAGTAGCGTTAGAGTTTTTGCGCTTCCGAGATCTCAGGGCGACCAATCACCAAATTACAGAGTCATGCCGACCAAAGTGAATTACAGACTGTATTGCGATGAACATACGCTGCAGCTCTATGAATCAAAAAGAGCTAACACATGGATATTTCTGAATAAATCCCAATTGGATGAAGCTTCTTTCCGCAATGAAAAGACCAAGGGTGGGAGACGGCGTGGGAAAGAGAAAACGATTGAAGATGGACAGAACTTTGATTGTAGAGTCAGCATTGCGCTTCAGAAAATCAGCAGCGATATACAGCGTCATGTGGGAAGATTGAATAGAGCAGGTGTTCTAGGTGCTGTGAGTTAAGACTGCACTGATATATGAGTAACAATAGCTGACTTTGCGCAGGAGATATACGTTATCAGCAACCGAGACGTCCAATCCTTGAATTATCTGGATCAATGGCTCCAGTTTATCGATACTGAACAGACTCTTCCTCTATTCGAGCAGCTCGACATTGAATACAACGTTCCTCTTCTCAATGCTGTGCCATGGGACGATTATCATCCACATGTGGCAATGGTGGCCCGTGATAGAAACCTTGGCCACCTCCAACAAATTGATTCACTAGAGAATTTGCAGGAAATACTGTCCATTCTAGACGAATATGGAGAGAAGACCTTTCTTCGAGAGGTATATCGTCACATGCTAGATAACCAAGTCATTGGAAAGTGGCCGTTAGACCGCACAAGAGTTGCAACAATCCTGCTGGAGTTTCTATGCGAGGCTATTTACCTTATCCCCACATTTCTACAGTCTCAGACATGGAAAAGTAACAAAGCTATTTTAGAGGATAAGCTTATCGAGATCGGTCCGGCCCTATTGACGGGGATCATTCTTTCGGCAAATGAACTCCAAGGATTCATTCGTCAACCATTCGATTTGTTGTTGCAGAATCTGAAGCAATTAACTTTGCAGCACTTCTCAGAGCTGATTGAACTTATAGCGCTCACGGTCAGATCACCAGAAGCCGCTATGGATCTCATGATTGAGATCTTAGAGCCACAGTGCAGTCGACTTTTGATAGGTCGCCCCATGGCAATAAGTCGATTCACGCAATCCTTATTCGGTATCGCACTGGATCATATAGACGAAGCATCAAGCAAGAAAGAGCCGGAGAAGGAAACTCTCAAGCTCACTTTGGAGCAACACAAGGATGGGTACGCTATCGTTACGAGCAAGCTACGGATTGATTCTTCAATCATCTCTCACCTCAAAGTTGGGGACCACGTACGATTAACGGTCTCAAACCCCCCTCGGAATGCACCTATCGCGAAGCCATTCTCAATCGATGCTGTGATTACAAAAGCTGAGACGGGTGCAATCACCTTTCGCTGCCTCCACGGACCACCCCAGTATGTTGGCGAATGTGGCTGGACACTTACAAATTGCGGTTCGTTCGTGACGAGCAAGACAATGTTTGATGCCGCTACAGCCTTCTATACTGAGCGAGAGGCTTGCTGTAAAATCTACGCGCAGCTCGTTGGGCTGCCTGGTAACGCGCAAATCCAGCTTCCTGGAGTTGAGTTGCCCGTTAGGCGAGACCCAGGGTTGAACAACAGCCAGAATGACGCACTTGAAGCTGCCTTGAAACATTCTTTGTGTTTTATTTGGGGTCCTCCAGGAACTGGAAAAACTCATACGGTTGTGGTAATCCTGATCCAGATGTTAAACGCCCTGCCAAAGGCAAGATTTCTGGTTACTGCACCCACACATAATGCCGTCGATAACTTGTTGAGGAGATTTAATAGCGACAAGGGAATCGCGAATACAGGTGTGACGCCGTTGAGAGTTTCGACACAGGTTCGTGCGACGAATCTGTTACGTCGAATAGAAATTGACATGTGCTGTAGCTTTCCAAAGTCTCTCCTGATCTTCGAACATATACCTGCGATGCTATGGTAGGAAAAGACCTATCCGATAATTTCCCTGCTCGTCGACAGGCTGAAAAACGCGTCAAAGAAGCTCGCCTCATCTTCACTACCTGCGCCGGATCGGGATTGGGTTTACTTCGAGGGGAAGAGTTTGCAGTCGTATTGGTGGATGAAGCGTCACAGCAAACAGAGCCAGCTACTCTCATACCACTTGTCAAAGGATGCTCCCGCGCAATATTAGTGGGAGACCACGTACAGCTTCGTGCTACTGTACAAAAGAATGCGGTGGTAGCGGGATTCGATGTCTCTCTCTTTGAAAGACATTATAGATCAGCACCGATGAAAGGGGTTGCAAAGGTAATGCTAGATACACAGTATCGCATGCATCGAAGCATCTGCGGATTCAGCTCCGAAGAGTTCTACGATAATAGACTCAAGACAGCAGTCGCAGACATTCACCGCCAGATCCCGCTATCGCAATTCCCATGGAAAGACGATAATCGAATGATTTTCGTGGAATGCAGTGCACCGGAGGATCTAGGAAGACAATCGAAAGCGAACGTGGGTCAAGTTGACGTATGCAAACGCGTTGTCGCACTTCTTACTACTTTACCGCCATCGGGCTCGGTCTCCACACCGCAACCGCCAGATATCGCGATACTTACACCCTATAATCGCCAAAAGGAGTTCTTGGTCTCTGGTATACCAAATGTTGAGGTGAATTCGATTGACGGATTTCAGGGTCGCGAAGCCGACATTATTGTCTTTGTCTCTGTGAGGAGTAACCTGCATGGAGATTTGGGCTTCTTGACGGATATGCGCAGACTAAATGTTGCTATGACGAGAGCAAAGTCTGGCGTAATATTGATTGGAAACATCCAGACATTGACGGGGAGGACTGAGAATGAGGATGGAGAGAGCAAGGCCGTGTGGCGTAGACTGATCCAGAAATGCATGGTGCTTAAGGAATTGCCGGAGATTGAGACAAAAGCAACGAAAACTGGGAGATGACGTTGTCTTTCTATATGGGATGAACAGGTTACGAAAGGGGAGGAGCTCAACCCACATTTCAGCAATGTTTCATTGCCAAAAGTGCATCTAGATTACATTGGAGGTTAGTCTTGCGTAGGTCCTAATTGAATACGCTCAACATAAATACATTCACTTCGGAAACACGACTGGAAAAGCCATAGTAAATGGACAGGCATGGTGTTCCTTGCGGTTTCCGCGTGCTCATGATGCTCGGAGATGGATTTCCGGACCACCATCTCAATTTCCAGGAGCTTCATCTCCAAAGCAGCAACGCCGTAATTTCACCAACTCTTCCCTTCATGCACGTGTGACGAAATACATCACCATGCGTTGTAGGACATTACGACTGCTGGTGCAACCCTGCGGCCGCAAAAATCCTCTAGGGTCGGTCTATCGTAGAGCGGGAACACACTTCCACTCACGGTTGCTTACCCTTGCGCTAGTCCGAAATCGGGAATTCTCGACAACAGCTCAATCTTCAAGCGATGTTCCGACACCAGATATCTTGATAGTGGGCAGTGGAGCGGCCGCTTTGACTGCAGCCCTCAAAGCGAAATCGCAAGGCTTGAAACCCCTGGTAATAGAGAAGACATCACACATTGGCGGCACCACATCTTACTCTGGAGGTGGTCTATGGATTCCAAACTCTGGCGTGCATCCACCTGACATTGCTTCATCGGACTCTTTCGACGAAGCTCTGAATTATATGAAGAACACAATCGATGGGAGCCCCACAAAAGCATCTTCTCTGGAACGGAAAATCGCATTTCTAGAAAATGGCCCAAAAATGGTGGATTTCTTGAGAAAAGAGGGATTCCAGTGGCAACCAGCATTAGGATATCCAGACTACTATCCCCTTGTTGAGGGTGGGAAAACAACGGGCCGTAGTATTGAAGGGAAAATGTTCGACCTCAAAAGACTAGGAGATTGGCAGGATAGGATTCGGATGACGACACGAAAACCGCTTTATCCTATGTATACGTTTGAAGCTGGGGATATGTATCGGCATAGAGCAACATTGAAAGGGTTTTTGACCGCAGCAAAGGTTGTTGGGCTGCGCATGTGGCCTCAAAAGCTCCTGGGAAGACTTCCTGTTACAATGGGAATGAGCCTTGTCGGGCAGTTGCTGTTGATGTGTAAAGAGAGAGGTATCCCAGTTGCAACTAATTGCGGACTTAAAGAGCTGGTTATTGAAAACAGTGCAATTACCGGAGCAATCGTAGAAGACCAAGGCAACGAATCACTCATTAAAGCTAAGAACGGAGTGATATTAGCCGCAGGTGGATTCTCGAGAAACCATGCCATGCGCAAAGAGTATCAAAATCCAGCCGGAGCCGACGCTAAGACTCTAACTAGCCCCGAGGATACGGGAGATGCGATATCAGCTGCAATTAAAGTAGGAGCCGCTACAGAACTTATGGATGAGGCATGGTGGGGGCCAACACTCGTCGACAAGAATGGGAAGGCATATTGGACACAATTTGAGCGTGCCCTGCCACACTCAATAGTAGTTGATGTGAAGGGCAAGCGGTTTTTGAACGAAGCCGAAGCATACACGCGGTTCACTCACAACCTCTTTACACACCAAAAGCAGACAGGGTTAGGAGTTCCAGCTTTCTTGATCCTCGACTCACAACATCGATCGAGATACGTTCTTTCTGGTATGGTGCCCGGGAAGCTGGCAAAATGGGCTGAAGATGTTGGACTCTACGTCCAAGCCAGTACCATTGAGGAGTTGGCACAAAAGCTTGGCATTGATCCATCTGGCTTAAAGTCGACAGTTGAACGTTTCAATTCTATGGCAGTAAAGGGTGTTGATGAAGACTTTCAACGTGGATTGAGTCCATATGATCATTTCTTCGGCGACCCAAATTCCAAACCAAACGTCAACTTAGGAACAGTCAGTAAGGCGCCTTATTTTGGTGCAAGGCTAGTGCCAGGAGATCTGGGGACAAAGGGAGGCGTATTAACCAATGAGTGTGCCCAAGCACTTCGCGAGGACGGGACTATAATTCAAGGGCTGTATGCTGTTGGGAACTCGTCAGCGGCTGTAATGGGGAAGGAGTATATTGGTGCTGGCAGTACGCTAGGCCCTGCACTTACGTTTGCTTACTTGGCTGCAAATCATGCTGCAACGGGTAAAAAGGGTCAACATAGTGTCTAACTTTGTCATTATACAGAACGTTAAAATCGATGAATAACTGGATTCCAAGACAGATCAGCCACATCCTGTGAAATTGTTTTCTTTCAAATCTTTGAATGATATTGTCCATTGTTTCTGTAGCCTACCTTCAGTCTGTTCCTCGTCCTTTCAAATTTGACTACTATCGAAAGGTGATATCGCACCAATGTTATAGTCCTTATATGAAACTTTCTCGATACCAGGCACCATCTCATTATTTCGATTTTCGGCCCCTCCTGCCTTTTTGAGGTTATGAAATTTCTCTGCTGCTAGGCAGTCCCCAGGCCGAGCCTCGTTTGGCTTGAAGAGCTTCCATTGCACATGGAGCTTAAGTAGCGGGTTCACTAGGCGAACGGAGAGGGAATCAGTGTGATCTTAACGAAACCTGGCTCAAGGCTAAGGAAGATAGAACGATGTTAGCTCGGCCAACCTGTTAAGCAGGGTCGAGAATTGTGTCCGGGCCGAAATTTCTATGGCGGCTGGCCTATAGCTAGGATCAACCACAGAGGACAAAAGGTGTAAACGAGAGTTGAATTGTAAGTAGTACGTGTGTAGTCATTGCTAGAGCGGGGGTGCATCAAGAAGCTATCTACAAGTCTTGGCACTGGTAGAAGCAAACGCTAGGACGACAAGGGAAGTGAAAGGACAGTGAAAGATATCCGCCCAGTGCACACAGCAAAAACTAGGGAACAACAATAGCAATGGAAGCGGGGTCCAGGTGACGTGACCGTGCCCCTCAATTAAGCTTGGGCCCTAGGCCCTCTATTTTTCAATTTCCCTCTATTGTGTATATATACCATCTTATTCTCAAGTTCAAGTAACCAAATGACCCCAAGTGAGGAACCGATGGCTACTCGGCGCTAAAAAAAAAAAAATAGTACTAACAAATAGGAAAGACCGAGGTACATTAGCACGAAGGTTCGAACTCAAGTCTTGGGAGATGGTTATTTTTTTCCTTTTTTTAAAAAGTGATTTTGGGCTTCAGTGGTCTTTTCGCTCAGCCAGCTACACTTCGCTGGGTTGCTCATGCTCCGAGATTCAGGCCTTGTACACAGAGTCACCAACGAGCCTTCAGTATGGTCTTTCCACAGCCTTGTCTAATGTTGGGAGGTAGCCGAGTCGATTTTGCTTGACCGAAGACATAGCATTGTTCTCCGACTAGCATGCCACTAACTAGACTGAGTACGCTGCTACAGTCTATGAATATACTTTAGAAAAGATCCATTAAATTCAAATAGACTCTACTTGGGAGGCGTGATTGCTCATGCTTCTAAATATCAGAGCGTAGAACTGGTGTAGAGCACGTTTGATGGCACCCCTCGAGGTTCAGTCGACCTTATGGAATATAATGTTAGGAAAAAAGTTCGGAATACACTAGGATATAAGGGATAACTCTGGCTTGATACTACAAATTTACTGGCAAGGCGTATTTGGGGCCCATATGGGCTGAAAATACGGTAGGGTCAAATCTGCCACGGCTACAGGACCTCATTTCAATCGTGGGGAAAACCCCTTCTAAAGAAGCAGAAACAAGTCCGTAAGTCGTCTAGTGGATGATCATCTTTTTTTTCTTTGAACTACTGGAATATTCTAAGGCTGAAACATGTATGAGGTCGCTGTGAATGTGCGTGCACGTGACTTGGCGTCATGATGTGAATTCTGTATATGTCCTTCTACTACAAGCCGCGAAGGCTCTCCGAAAGACTTACTGTTTCCTAAGGTCATTCATACAGGATTATGATAACCTTTAAAGGCTTTCTATCAGTTTACTATTTGTACTGGGCTATTCGCTTTTGCCTGCCAAATCCAGCACGCCAATCCCAAAAGTAAGCATTTGGAACCATGGTGCTGATGACTACGCAGCATGTACTGCATATTCGCTGTTTCTCACGCTAGACTGCATTTCATTCCATTTTGCCTGATGATACTACTCAACACCTTTCCCCTTCAACTTTAGTCCCTCAGCGTCGACCATGGTCTCATCCCTTCTATCAGGCCCCTTCTCTCCCTTCAAAACTTCTCTAAACAACTGCCCCAATCTCTGGATCGCATCCTCATTGACCTGATAGTGCACTACCAGTCGCCCACCACGGATCCTAAGACCGTAGCTCGCACTTACCTCCATGAAATGATTCAAGTCAATATTATGTGCGGATAGGTCTAACCAGACCATATTAGTGTCTACAGGATACTGTGTTTGCCCACCTAGGTCTGTCCACAGCTTTTCGATCGTTCTGGCATTTGCGTGAGATTCTGCCAGTTTACCACCTAGGAAGGTTTCTTCGACGGCCACGCGAGCGGGTGCTGCAACAACGCCCGCCTGGCGCAGTCCACCACCAATGGACTTCCGAATCCATCGGCATTTCTTAATAAATGGCTTGGTCCCAACTACAATGCTCCCAATCGGTGCACCAAGTCCCTTGCTAAAACACAAACTCAAACTATCCATCTCAGCACAATATTCCTTCAACGACCCAGCTCCAGCAGCGACCGCCTCCCACAATCTCGCGCCATCCATATGCATAATGATCCCCTGCTCACGCGCCCACTTAGAAATCTTCCGTACCTCATCCAACGGCATAATCGCCCCATTCAATGTATTCTCAAGCGATATAACACGTGTAGGGCACGCATGCACATCATCAGATATCACCGCATATTTCTTCACTTCCTCTAGCGTAATGTATTTATTGTTCTTAGCATCAATCGGGTTTATGAGTGCTTGGGACAAGCTCGCGACACCGCCGGCTTCGTATTGCATGATGTGGCTCCTTCGATCGCAGACTACGGATTGCGGAGGAGCGGTCAGGTGGGTGCGGAGCGCGACTTGGTTTCCCATTGTACCGGAGAGGACGAGTACGGCGTCTTCTTTTCCGGTCAGATCGGCGATAAATCGTTCGAGCGATAGGGTAGTGGGATCTTCCATGAAAACATCGTCCAGTAGCGTGCATTTCTGGATCGCGGTTAACATGGATGCGGTCGGTGTCGTTGTGACATCGGAGCGGAAGTCGTAGGAGGCTGGGTTCGTGTCGGAGCCCCAGGCGTTGCCGTTAGTGGCGTGTGAGCCATTGTATGATTCTGTTCTTGGGCGCTTTGCGGTATAGGCGTCGAATTCGGAAACATTGCGTGTCATCGTGGTATGAAAATGTGAGATGGATATGGATGCGGGGCAGATATTGCAGCACCTCGGGTGATGTATAGCCGGTCGAGAGGTAAAGAGATAGGTTCCTTGAAAATTATGAGGTCAATTGGCTACCGGAAGAGTCAAACTACGTACGGGAGAGTCGAGAGAAGGGATGGAGCCGCGGTGGAGGCATTGTTTGCTTTTATAGTATCACGGAAGAGGAAGCTCTGGCAGAGGGGAACCTTGATTGGGCGTCCACATTAATAATGATCTAGCCTAATCTGGTTTAGATGGAGGAACTTCTGACTCCGATCTACAACGCCGAATTGAGACATGCATGCAGGGGCACCGTGCGGAGTAATGTACTACATTTGCTAAATCAATCTTTTTGAAGAGAGATTCGGAGGACACCAGGAAAAAGAAATTACTCGTCGTGAATCCTCTTCGGGATTTGGAGTTGGGTCACCTGGAGATTACATTTCCACCAACGGTTTGCCTGATCTTACAATTTTTCAACAACCAAGACCCATGCAGATACGCACAAGACCATCTTCCATCGGAATGGGCTGCTTTGAGTCATGTTCTTCCACCTGAACTAATGCAAGTCAAGGGCAACAACATTCACCAGAAACATATGAACCTTCCTAATCAGGTTACCTTTAGCTTGTCGCGCCGTTTTCGCTGGACTTCGGCTGCTTTATACTTTGCGCAGTTTCGCAGACCTTGGAGAGGAATCGGTACTACCGTCTGACTATGAACAATCTCTTAAAAATCCCTCCGAATTCAGGAATATTGGGATGTATGGTACTAAGCATAATTGTTAGTGTCAACCTCAAAAGAATTTGGGCATTTAAAGAACATACGCAGCTCCATGAGGTCTGGCAAAGTTCACACCATCGATTTGGTGAAACTTCCATCGTCTGGCGGCGCTGAAAAGCGATATGAGGATCTGCTTCACTCTGGTATGGCCCTGGTACTGTATATGCGCGATGTTGTTGTGATCGAGCGGGCTGATACGCGAGGGGATCGTCATTGCTGGGTATTGAATACGTATTGGGTTGTTGTTGAAATGATGGACCCTGAACGTTTTGGTGGTAATTATCATTGAAATTCGAGCTGATACTGCCACCCATGGGCTGGGGAGTTGGCGATGAGAACCTTGAAGAGTTGTTGTAATAACCATCCGGTGAAGAAAAAGAACTATGCCCACTTGCGGGTGAATTTATTGGCTGAGGAGCGGAGTCACGGCTCATTGAAGAGTAACTGCTGTAGCCCGAGCTAGTCGAGTACCGCTGATTGTACGCTGAGTGAGATTGATCTTGGAATGGCTGGTACTGTGAATTAAAGTTTGTTTGCGGCATGTACTGCTGCCCATGCTGCGCACTTTGAGATTGAGATGTATATGGCTGCTGATCAGCCCCCGTTTGACTGTGAGCCGCATTGTACGACTGAGACAGATAAGGATATTGAGGCTGTCCTCCGAAATTTACTTGATAATTGTCCTGGCCTACTTGTTGTTGATAACGATAATCGTTTCGTCGTCCGTTCTGCGGCGTAGAATAACCGTCGTCATCGTCATCTTCGTCGTCAGGTTCTTCCTCCCTGTGTTCATGCGCTGGATTCGGTAGTTGATCACCGGCTCTAGGCACATGGTCCTCATCTTGATCACCCCTGCGGTTCTTTGTAGCCGCCAATGTGTTCCTAGCAAGTTTCCATCCCCTCCCTAATTTGGAATCGGAAGGCATCAGGGTCACCGTTCGTGGTACAGAGGGCGAGGTTTGAGGCGTTAAGGCAGTGTCATAAAAGTCGAGGCGAAGGGCAGATGCTGCTAGGCTATGCCAGAGGCTGGACAGAAATCAGGCTCTGACTTCTGACCGGGAGGCCCCTCTTTATTTAATTCTCAGCTCCATGTGCACAAGGCGTTGACTGCTGGAGAGCGTGATCGGCTGTCCTCCATGTTATGTATCAGGCTGAGAGTATACCCGTCCAATGTAAACAAGGCTTTCGAGCCACCACATCTGTAGAACATTGCGCTCTGCAGGCAGAGCTGAGCGCGGACAATACATGAGTCCTGCGCCCTTATAGGCTGCCTTATGTGACCGAGCTCGGGTGGCGCACTTCTGTGAGTCGGGGTGTACGTGTTCTAGCCCTCTTAGCTCAGCCTTGTGGGATGTCGATAATATAAACGCATCTCCACCCCCATAATTCCTCTTCTTCCTTATGTTCTCCAGCATGGTAATACAATGGAAGTTCTGGAAATCAGTCATATCTGGCCTTCCGCTGCCAGTTACCTCGCCAGCTCCCATACAATTACAACCGGTTCCTTCGCAGCAGCCACCAACTGCTGTCCCAACGACACCTCCTCTGAGCGATCGGAATAGAAAAGCCTGGAAGTATGAGGGCTATCGGGAATTCAGTAAATGGATGGCCTCGGAAGATGATTTCTTTGTCATCAGGCGATTCCAGAGCCTAAATGCGAATGTGATTTTGTACATGCAAGATCAAATCCAGCAGGTAGAAGACAAACTGAAAGAACTGCATGAGAGAAATGAGAAAGAAGAAGAAGTGGGTAGACCGGGCACAGACAAGCGATCCCAGAGGAGGAATAACAGCTTCCGATGGGACGCGAAATGGGAGCCAGAGAGGGAAGCCCTGATGCGTCAATTGATGGGTCTTCTACACCACTATAGTAAGAGCAGCTTTTTATTGTACCCTAGAGTGGATCACAGAGCTCATTACTTTAGATACATATATCGAAACCTTCACCCGACTTCGAGAACGACCTTCTGCGACCGATCGCCAAATCCAGAACCTAACCAACTTTTCCGGCGGAAAATCGATAAGGGGGGAAGAATTGGAGTTTATAAAACACCAAAGTGACTTGATATCAATGCGTACACGGGTGTCGACTCCACTGGGAAAGATGCTGGAAGCAACGCGTCGCATCCGGCTGAGTCGCCTTTTCCGTGCAAAGGCGGACCCTGGCTCGCAAGTGATCTCGGAATTTACCCATTATTCTAGCGATACGGCTCTATCATACCTCAGCACGAGCACTATCATAGTACTTGGACTTCTTATGTTACTTGGCCCTATGTGGTGGCTAGAATTCGTCTCGGATAGTAAAGAAAGGCTGGGAATCATCACAGGTTTCCTGACATTTTTTGTATTGTTGATGTCAATGGCAACTATAAACAAACCATTTGAGGTAGTTGCATCGGCAGCGGCATACGGCGCAGTTCTTATGGTATTCATGCAGATTGATGGCAGGTCATAAGTGAGGTTCTTGAGATTTATTTGTTCATTGATTAGAAAGCAATACAAGCCCCCTTGTACTGGTTTCCGTACTTGACCCAAACTCATTAAATTAAGGTAATTTGATCTTAGCAATCCTGTTTTCCAAGGTTCCCGTCGGGCGTACGCTTGATCTATTAACTTGCTCAATAGTTTTGCCCGCGAGGGTGCATAGCTAAGATTTAGACTGAACCAGCCTGATGATTTGACTAGTTCTGATTTCACTGTGATTTCACTGTGATTTCACTACTGTATTGTAACTTAGCTTAGGACAGTGTAAAGCTGATAGTGACTGACGGGGAGACGTATCAGCGAACGTTGTCGCAACAAAAACCTGCAAGAACTTTTTAGATCCCAGCTAATAATCATGTGTATGTGTATCATGCGCCAAGAAGGCTGCTTTAGTCACTCAAGGTCGCGTCGCAGTTCAATCATCGCTCAGCCTGGTCCATGTTAGCATTCACCTTCTTTCCCCGAAGAATACCAGTCCTAGCACCCTCTTACAAGAGATCACCTTTCTGTAAGCGCTCTGATGAGTTTCGGATATGCAGTTGGCGATGTCATCGCCGTTCTCAATCTCCTTGAGCGAGTTGCACATGAGATTCGGAACTATCGAAACGCTCCCGCCTATTTCCAGCAGCTCCAGGCAGAACTCGAGCTTGCAAGGGGTGCCATACAACATGTGCTACAAATTGAACCAGCGGACGACATAGAGAGGGCGAATCTCCAACGAATTCGAGCGATCGCTATCCACTGCCTTCAGCCACTTCGAACCTTCATTCACAAGATGCAGGCCAAGGAATCCAGCCTCGGGCATTTTCGTACAACGAGATCACTCTCCAGCTCTGCTATACGGCTGCATTGGTCCATGGTVAAAMAAGCCGATGTGGAAGATTTGAGAAAGATTATCCTCACAGAGATGGTGGCAATTAGTATGCTTCTAGGGGTGCAGCATCTGTGAGTATCCAAATCTGCAATGCATTAGTAGTTAAATATTGATTGTGTGGCAGGCAATCGCTAAAGAGAATCTCCTTGTCGAACGCACGGTATGCCAGGCTTCAGATAGAAGCGACTACAGACAGCTCTCAAAATGTTTTGAGCCACACCTCGATCATTATGAGAATTGTACGAGATATGCCAAAGTCAATTCAGGATCTGCATACCTTCACCAAGCTGGAGTCTCACGAACAGAGTACCCATCTTCAGAAACTGGATAAAACCCTGACCAAAGTTCATGATGACGTTGAAAATATCAAGGATGACACGAAAACTGTGGTAAAGTTGTCCCGCCAATTCGGAGCGCAAGCTACTCGAACATTGGGTGTACTGTTGACCCTTATACTGGAGTTGAAAACTTTAGTCGAAACGTAGGTCTTGCCAAGCACGTACACTTCAATTACGCTAAGATATGAAAGCCTGAAGCAATGTTCGAAACAAGTACTGGACGAGATTGCACGTAATGTGTAAGCATCTAGTGTTGTGAACCGTGCGATCCACGATTGAAAATAACACACACCGCAGTCTGATACTACTTGATATGCAGAAACAAATGAAAAAGATTATCCGGGCCATCGAAGCGATACCATTGCACTTAACTCTCGACATTATTCGTTTGGATGATGCCTTGGGCGAAAGTTGGGCTCTTCCTTATCAAGCTTGTACGTCTTGGTTTGTAAGTTCTTTTCACTGTAGTCGAACAAACGATGCACAATTCTCACTCCAGCAAAGGCATTCAAGGATGTCCTAGAAAAGGTAGTTTATGCTAGGGGACGAGCAGGGGAGTGGCACATATCACAAAATATGTTTGTTGTCCTCTCTGCAACATCTGGTCAGACTATTGAACCTCATCGATGGGAGCTCTTTCTAAAAAAGGGACTGCACATTCATCAAGCTATGATCGTATGCAATGCTCATCACCCCAAGCAAAAATGTGCGGATCCTTCATGTGATGGTGAATTACAAACACATTTGGAGACACCTCAAGGCCGATCTTGGTGAGCTGCTGTAAGAGTATTCTCTTCTCTTCGTCTAACGTAGATTTTAGCTCGAAGTGTAAACGCTGGGCTGTGATTACACGATCATCTGAAAGCCTACTGAGAACTTACGAGGGACTACATGTCACGGCTGAGCAGCGAAACTTGAATAATATCCCTGCTAGACAGTCATTGATACATGCAAGGAACAAGAGACATTTCGCTCCGATGAAGAAAGATGAAAGTTCCGATCTGATTGTCTTTAGACGTGTGCAATTGAGAGAAGATGTCAAACGAGTCGACTCACTTCAAGACGCCAAAGACATTCTACAACGAGACCCAAACCACCCAGCCGCGAATCAGTACATGGGATGGCACTGTCTACTTCAGAATGACCAAGAGGAAGCCATCAGATTCCTGGATATATCCATTGGCATAGGTACATCATACTTATTCTATTACTTTGCAGATTCTGTTAGCTCATCATCCACCAAGATCCCTCGAATTGGCAATCGTGGTATCTTCTAGGCAGTGCATGGCACCGAAAACAGCCCCGCAACTCTGATCATATGAGGGCTGCATCCAATTCCTACCAAGAGGCGATTTATCGGCATGACCTGTGCCCTGATTTATGGATTTCCCTTAGTGTATTCCACTATGACGTATGTCAATACGGAGATAGTATCGATGCATTAACCAGGGCGATACGCTTGAATGCAGACATATGGGAATCTTG
Organism: Nigrograna mackinnonii; assembly: GCA_001007845.1. NCBI lineage: Eukaryota > Fungi > Ascomycota > Dothideomycetes > Pleosporales > Nigrogranaceae > Nigrograna > Nigrograna mackinnonii. Next base: position 28,980 of record JGVQ01000133.1, read on the forward strand.
GCTCAATCTGGGAATACTGGTGACTGTAAATCAGGCTCAAAATTGAAAGCTGTACTAACACCCCTAACAGTACCTTCTCCATGGACAAGAACTGGATTCGTTCGACTCATTGCAACGATGCTTAGACCTCAATCCAGCATGCGAGCAAGCTAGTTGGTTTCTTCAACAACCTTTCGCGGAGATAGCGGGTAAACGTTTCCAGATGGAATATTGTCCACTGAGCCATGCTTCATATCCGGTGGGTCCGCAAAATAGTACAAACGACATCGAGATTCGGCCACTGACGGGTTTCCCGGGCTCGAAAAACAAATGGGGACGGAACCAAACTGCATCACAAAATGATGAAGATGATTGGTACAAGGTCTATGATAATATAGCTTGTCCTACGCAATAGTTGACTCATGTAAATGGTCAGATCTGAACACAACCAAAGGCTGTTTATATACAGAGAAATGATCATCTTTTTGGCCACAGAATTATCATAGAAGACATGATTTGAAAGAAGACCCGTGAGCAAACGAAGCGACTTACCCACCTCAACTAGTAAAACACCAAACACCCTGAATGCCAACTAATACTGTATTTAACACACAAAATATGCACGAGTGTTAATCCTTGTGTACTGTAGCAATATAGATATCCTCCTCCTCCCCACAAACTCGATCCGAGCCATCGTTACCTACCGAACCCCCTAAATTGATAATAACACCTAATTGGAATTGTTAGGCTATCGAGGAAATCACAAATCACGGCTTTCAATGCGAAGTGTCGCTAGCATAGTGAACACACATATGTAATACTGGTAGATATTATACTATTCTTTCATTGGTATCGGTACAACTCATAGTTATGGTTCTACCACCCACTACCCTCCAACTTGAACAGCCCATTCTTCTTCTTCTCGTTGGCCCACTTCTCAGTCCAAGCCTTCATCTTCTCCCTACTCTTCGCACTCCCTACATTGACGGTAGGGATAATCTTGTCAATCCTTAACGCACAGCAAAACATGGTCAATTCTCGGAAACTGCTGTGCTCGCTGTATGGAACTCCGAAACAGCTCGCGCGACTGGTGCTCCCGCGCTGTGGATTAAGATCGCGCATGGAGAACTGACTCTTCCAGTTCTGTGAGTGGAGGACTGTTTGCACTGCTGGACTCTCTGTGAAGCGGCTGTTGGGAGGGCGGTAGTTCCAGCCTGAGGGGCGGAAGCCGACCGCGCGTGAGAATCGGTCTCGATAGTCACGAAGGTAGTCTTCGAGCGTTTCTGCACGTATCTCGAAAAGGGGAGTCATGTGTACTTGTGCCTCTCGGGGGTCTTTCGTGAGGAGTGAGTTTAGCTCTGGGTCTTCGAGGGCGTGGCAGATGCGCTGTTTGTTTGGTGGGGCGAATATTTTGCTCTTCAGTGCTTTGGCAATGCCCACGCAGATGCGTTCTTTACCGATACTATATGTGCCAACGACAACTAAAAGCCGCCCGCGTTTCTTTCCAGGACTTGTGATTTCGCCTTTTGCCGCGTCGGTCGATTCATCGTTGGTAAGTTGTTCTTCTTTGTCAGCAGGTTCTTTGCGAACAAACTTAACCATACCCTGTCCGGCTCGGTCCCTTTTCATCTGTTCCCAGCCATCGGTTTCATCTGCTTGATCTTTATTTAAGCTTACACACATATCCGCACATGCCTGAATGACTTGCTCCTGCGGCGGGAACGCATACTTGGGATTGAGGTATGTGGTGTCAAGATAGCAAACGTCCAGCTTTTGTTGTCGACTTTTTCCGCTAACGACATCCAAGACTTCGGGCTTGAGTAATGGATGCTCAATGTGAGCACGGCAGGCACGAAAGTCTCCGCAGTGAAGTACGCGTTGCGATCTTGGATATTTGCCTTTGCCAACCTCCTTTTCATAGAGAAATAATGAGCTGCCCGGGCAGTGATTCGCGGGTATCATTGTGACGAATACGCCTTCTGTGCCCGGAACCTCGGTTTTCTTCTCAAATTCCAGGTCGACTACCCATTTAGGGTCGACCCGAAGCTGTTGGCGCACCAAGTTCCCAGTCACCTTGCTGCAGTAAATAGGACCATGAGACCAAGACGAGGTTAGCCCGATATAATGATCACTGTGAAAATGACTAAGAAAATATGCGTTCTGGCCTTTGACAGCTCCATAACGGAATGCATCCACGCAGATGTAGAATCCAGGTAGAATCTTGTAGAATGGACAAGTACGCTGATACGATGGCTTTCCTCTAGCCGCTGACTCTGACGCAGCGGCAGTGGCCCATGCTGAATCTTCAGCATGACTTGCCATGAGTTTTGAAAACGCAGAATTGTGTCCCGCGGGAGTCTCGCCAAGTTTGAAGGGATTTTGCTGTCCAGGTCGAGCGGGGCGAGGTGGTCGTTTGAATATTTTGCTATTATTCGTTGACACTGGTGTCTCTTTCTCGGACTTAACTACCGGCGGGGGAACGGGATTCCCATCTAAGCACGCATTGACATGCACAGAGGCTTCTTGATCATTCAATCCCTTTAAAGACACACTGCAGATAGGGCAGGAGGCAGTCTCGCCGTTGTCTTCATTATTTTCATTGGGAGCGGTCTCTTCTGGAAACAACGGCGGCGCATCCTGGTCGTCGTATTCTGGGTCCAACCCAGCCTCCAACCTTTCTAATCTTTCTTGTTCCTGCATCCATCGTCTTTCGTCATACTCCTCGCCCTCGGGAAATTCTTCATCTTCAATGCCTTCGAAATCGTCAAAATCCCCAGCTACTTGTAATGTTGATTCCATTTTGAGAAGTGGAGGTACTGACGGTGGTTGTTCTGTTGGTACTGACTCGGGGTCTTCAGCATCCGCAACAGTAGAATCGTGACCGGTGTCCTCCGGTGGTCCGTCATCGGGCGCTGATACGAGTAGTCCCATGGTTCGTCTTCGAGTAGGAACATCCACCTCCTCGGCGTCTGAATCCGAATCATCCAAAAACGGTCCCGTCCTCCGCCGCCCCTTATTGAGTAAAGATTTGGACGCTTTATCATCATCTTCATCCACGTTCGCCGTAGCACCAACATTCCCACTCTCTTCCGGCGGAGGCGGTGTACAACCTCCAACTCCAACACTCAGAACCTCTTCCTCATCAACTTTCCTCCTCTTAACMCYCCCGCCATTCTCATTGAACCTCAATCTGTCCTCATCTTCATCAACTCTTCCATTCTCATCTTGTAAATCCTCAACCTCGTCCCAATCCTCATCCCAGCCAAATCCCACCTCCTGATCTCCCTCAATCTCAACCCCCCCAACGCTCCCCTTATCAACCATGAAAAGCCTCCCATTGATTTCCTCCGCCTTTCTAAAGAACGTCATAATATCTCCATTCCCATTAGCTCTCCCATTGGCAACGCCTTTACCCTTCCCTTTCCCCATACCGACACCCCCTCCAGCAGACCCAGCCTTCTTCCCCCAATCATTGGGAACAAGTGTAGTCTGCGTCCCCTTCGCCTTCGCCTTACTCCTCTCATTATTCTTCAACCCCTGCCCTGACCTCGTTTTAGATTTCTGCGGCCCCGCGGCCATCTTGGTCGTCGTTTTCAAACTCGATCTCGAAGACTGGGGTGGTGGCGATGGATTTCGACCAACAGACGGCGGGAGAGCGGATGTAGGGGATAGCTTTCGGTTTTCGCGCGGGTTGCGGAACATGGAGGCTTTTGCATTGTCATGCAGGTTTGATGAGTTAGTGACGATTTGATGTGGATAAGATGGAATGGGACGAGGGTCGTGCGTAGTTGGTAGCGCGCTAGTGCGTTGCGCGCGACGCGGGGGCACGTGAGGGGGAAATTGGCGGCGGGAAATTCCGGATTGGGGGATGGGGATAAAAGGTCTTGTTGTCTTTAATGCGATATATAGAATTCGAAAATTTAGGCTTTGCATCAAGTTGAAATCTCGTGCCATAGAACAAAGGAAAAACCATCCGCCTAGAATATATATAGTATACGCATTTGACAAACTATCGAATGTCCCACCGCATCGGAATAATCACCTATAGTCGATAAAGGCTTTTTACAAGAAAAGTACCAAAACATGAAACCTTTACTTTCTCGTGGGGTATAATAATGGTGGAAGTTTGTATTCAAGAAAAGCTGGTGTGTGCATTCCCGCGCACCGCATACGAAAAATCATCAGGTCTCCTACCATACTTCATCAACTACACATCAGCAACATAGTTCACAACCCCTCTGCCTGGAACCCCTGAAACGCAGAATTCCTATCTTTCCGTACCATAACGAAATAGGCTCCATTTACTCTAAAGATAATGAGATTTGCACTACGCATACTCTACACCATCTACTCCCTATAATCTCACCATACTACACCCCATTAAGCACCTATCCATATTAACCCTCTCCTAAAATCCGTAAAACATAAAGTCCCTACTCTTTCTTCCCATACGAAAGCATTACCCGCCCATCCTAAAGCACCGCACCACACCCACACACTAGCGCCTACAATTTACAACACCCGCTCGACCCAATTCCGCTAGAGCAAAACCCACATCTTCATCCCGTAGAAAGACATAAAACCACCTACCTCAATGTCACCTCCTCTCCGACCACACGCCAATTACACCACACCACACCCCATCACGCCCCCAGTACCTCCCTCTCTAAACATTAAATAACACTCTCTACTCCGAACCTTCTACCTAACAACCCTCGATCAAAAAATCTCTATCTCAAGCTCATCCCATAGAAGCCATGTAAACCTACGAACCATCTAGTTATATTCCCAAGCTACGCATCATGTACGGAAAACCAGCATAGCAACTTCACTGATCTCACATGCAATGTCGGCGTATACCACACCCCCCCCCCCCCCCCAAGACTCTTTGAAAGTAAATCCTGAAATATAGATTCTTACCACGTAGAACGATGTGAAGTTAATCACAAATATAGATATCTTGGCATCGGGAGGACACCAGGTTTTTGATAGCATATTCCGACGACCTGGAATCGCGTAGAAATATGGAAGGATTGGAATGTATGTGTTATATGGAGGGAAAACCAGTCATGAATCATAGCCCTTTGATTGATAGAAGAAAACACACTATTACGCCTCCTGTGGCAGAAAGCAAACTCCATCTGATTCTCATACCCAACCCCCCAAAATCCCTATCTAATATGCACACACTTAGACCCTTCCCAACTCAACCCCCCCATCCCGCCTTCCTCCTCCCTGCCCATCCACCCCACCATTTCTCCCCCAAACCCGCCTATCCCATCGACACCCCCTCCAACAAAGCCAAAACCAAAGTAAGAATCCGACGAAAAGGAGACAAAACAGACCCGCCACGATGACGATGACGAATTGTGTGGGGTGTTTGCGTTTCGGGTGGTAGGAGGCTGGGTCCGTGGTTGTTGGGGTTGGATAGCAGGTTGGATGGTCGTAGTCGGGGGACGTGCAGTTGTTTGTTGCCGAGGGGTCTAAGAGGACGGGGGTCGTGGGTGGAGGGTTTGGGGAGGTAGGGGTGTTTTGTGAGGGGGCAGATGGTGCTGTGGTAGGGGCGTTTGGTGGGGTGGTAGGAGGGTCGTTGGATGGTGTTACGGGGATGGGGATGCTGGGGGCGAGGCTGGTGAATGCGGCGTCCGTGGTGGTTTTCGGTGGATTGGCTGGTGTGATTTTCAGAAGTGGGTTGTGGCCTATGTTTCTGATGTTTAGTTTGTCTAGATGCCTCAGACCAACTCTCTTACTCGTCGTGTCGATGCTGCCACTTAGAGTGACAATTGGTGTCCAGTTGTTGCCGGCTTGGGAGACAGTGACGGCTTGACCAAGGCCGGCATCGCTAATACCGACTGGAGAGACGACAGTGACCCAGGTACCTAGAAGTTGTTTAGTTTATACTTGCTGATTGAGCGTAGGTTGCTTACTTTCGAGAGAGATCGAAGCCGAACCGTACGTGATGGACACAAGCGTTGAGAACACGCGCGTCATGGCAGAATCATTGTCCACAGAAGATGAGGCTGGTGGAGGCCAACTTGGGTTCACAACGAAGGAAGCTGCGGGAGCGAAGACTTCGGCCGTGGTGATAAGAGTAGTCCCCGTCGGTAAGACTGAATCGCTCGCAGGTGTAAAGATGGGATCCGTATCAGGCACCACCATACCAGTGTCGTTTGGAGCGGCATCTATGGCGAGGCAGAGCACAGGCAAAGCGAGTGCGAGGGCGGTGCAAATGAGGAGCTTCATGTTGCGCGCGTAAGATGTCCCGTAGAACGCAATATAGACGCTCGCGGGAGCGACAAAGACCGCAGCAAAGAGAAACGATAGCCCTGTAGCGACTGTGATGAAGGAGACGGGCTAGACACTGCGAATAGTGCCGCAGTCAATCCAAACGCGTCAAGACAAGCCCAAAGGTTGGTGCGAGGGAGGTAGTTGTTGTGGAGGAGTCGTGCGCAGCGAAAACCGCATTAAGTGGAAAACGCAGTGGCGGAGATTGAGCGCCAAGCCACAGTAATTCTTCTCCTTCACCTTTACTAGGCTGCTATCAGGTCTGGGTGAGAGAGGCTGTTAGGACAGACCGCACGGGCCGTGATGAAAAGGGACCTTGAATGCGTAATTCACTGCGCTCCGCTTTGGCAATGTGTGTACAGATAGAGCCTGGAAACCATATCCTACAGAAGCAAGATTGGTATGGAAAATGGATTTGCAACTCTGTCCGGAAGATATAGTAGAACACGTTTTTGACGAAAGACATTGACCAATGGACTTGATCGCACTTCATCACTAGGCCGTCACATAGTCCAGCGAAGACAGCTAGAGAGATAGGAATTGATCAAGACAACTGAAATAGACAGAAGAAAAGTCATGATTGAAGAATTGAGATCATTTGACGAGGGGTATATAACTTCTTCCCAACCGTACTTGACCTCTAATATCCCATCCAATCCGCCCCACCTAGGTCGTTAGCCCATCGACGGAGGGTTCCATTCATAGATGTTCCATCATCTCGTTGTTCCCAAACTGGCGCCGTAGACCTATTCAAATGGAGCTCATCCGGTACATGATGTGATCCTCAAACCTTGTATCCATACTCATTTTCCCCTAGCATTGCTCGACGTGTCCGTGGTCCTCCTCGTTGCGTCCTCCAGGAGAGCTGTGTCGACTTGGCTAGCAGGAAGGTGCACATATCTAACGACCGACCCACGGATGAACATGTCCTTAGTCGAGCACTGAAGGATCCTAGTCAGCGCTTCTGCTTCGGTGTCGCGCACGAAGTCAAGGTGGTTACTCGCCAGATGGGGCCAACGAATTGCGTCTGTTGCCTCCGCGTCGTCCAACTTGATGTTGAGGTACTGATCGATGCTCTTCAAGGTTCCACGAATGCAAACGTCGTTTTTGAGCTCGACGGTGATCTCATGGCCAATGAGGGTTTTGAAGAAGCTGGCGTTTTGAGAAAAGTTAGCTAAAATTTGCGCAAATCGAAGGCAATGGATGAGAAGATAATTAAGAGCTCCAGCGACTGATACTTACCTGAAGAAAAGCATCTTGGGCCTGGTGATGAATGGCTTTTTTGGTCGAAGCGTGAGTGTTTCAAGGTTGTTGTAGTTGAAGCTCGCCCACGTAAAGTTCGAGCTTGGGCCGGGGTTTGGTGGGGCTGCACGGGCCGACGATCACCCGACAGTCACGTGAAAGTCCCTTTCACCCGTACCTAACAACCTCTTAACGTTTCCAGCTATTAAAGGAGAAACGCAGGGTGAAAAGTCAAAGTCCACGATAAACAAACCAAGAGCATCAAGCATTATCACAGAAGAATATACAGGAATCAATCGATCGATACAATTTCTCATTCCACAACAAATGAAATACCTAGGTATAGTGAAGTGGTATCAATCCCAACATAAACCTAAAACGCTATGCGAACCGATGAGAACCCCCTAAACACCACATTATGCCAGGACCGAACTCCATGAAACATCTATGGAACATGATGCATCTCACTTCTTCGCGTGTCCCGTCAAATACCTCCAACCACTTCCCTTCTGTGCGCCTTCTTCTAGCACTTGAACTACTCCCTCCAACAGCTTGTCTTCTTCCTTCCCCATCTCAAGTTGCAACTTTAGCATCCACCTCTCCCACATCCAGCTTCCTACAATACCTGTCAACATCGCTGCGTCGATTGTTGTTCCATATACTGGAGCCTCGCCAACTTCGACCTTGCCTTCGGGACTGATGCCCCGCTCTTCCTGCTTGCCATCTACACCTACGGGAATGATATCCTTCCAATGAGCAGCAGTCTTGCCCATCGGGAGAACCATCCACATCCTCCGCACATCTTGGAAGCCGGCCTTTTGAAGGCGCGGAAGGAATGATTTTGTCGGTGCAGCATCGTATCCTCGAGTTTTAAGGTTGAATCCAAATTCAACACCCATTGCTTGCGCCTGCCGACCTGCATGAATGATATCGGCGTCGAGCAGTGAGAACTCGAGGATACCACCAGGCTTGAGACAGCGGAAGCATTCCCGAAGGCAGAGGTCATACTCGTCCATCGATTCCCCAAGGGGCTTGTCTGTCTTGAGAAGTTCATATAAGGAGCGTGCTGAAACAACGTCGAAATGCCCACTGGGGAATGGGAATGTCCACAAATTGGGGACGACCGTGTGTTTGTGATTGTCTGGGCCCTTGACGTCCGAGGTGGGGTTGTTGCCAGCTGTGTAGACCGTCATGACTTTCGACCAGGGATAATCGTAGGCCATCTCCCAGGCCCAGTCATTGATGGGAACACCTCCGACGTCGAGTATTCGTGGTGCGCTTGTTCTTAATACTCGTCTTTGAGCTGGCTTGCTCAGCAGTTTACCACCCTTCAACTGCCTCAATGCTTGAAGAACCCACATGATGGGGAGCATCTGATCTAGCGCTTGCCGTTCCATCTGAGCGCGCGCAATGCGCTCTTTCAACACGGTCGGATCATCAGTGTAGAATTCCGACACAGGTCGAGGCGGAGATGGCCGCACTGGGTTGGTGAGAACAAATTTACCTATCAGCTGATCGCGATGCAATTGAGGTGTGCAACGTCGTTGGACGTGAAGAGCCTCTGCGCGGGTCTGCCGGTGGATATACGAATCATGCCGCTGGCTTCGATGTCGCAAGAACTCGAAACCTTGGATATAAGTAATCGTCTGCTTGGTATCCTCGGGAGTCTTTGGAGACTTGGGAGGTTCCACTGCGAATTTGACTGTTTTCTTCACCTTGTCGATTGAATTGCCACGACTGTGCGTTCCACTTGAGAGGCTCGGTGAACTCATGTTGTTCATCTCACGGAGTGCCGCTTGCAATTCATCTTGCTCGTCTAGCCAATTGCCTGTCCTTTCAAGATTGACAGTCGCGATTTTCTGGAGCTCGGCATTGTACCTCTCGTTGTACTGGAAGATTGTTTTGGACGGGTTGATTTCTTTGATCTCCACCACATCATCAGCTTCGCCAAGGGCGACGGGTCGCGACGTGGGCAATCCATCATCGAATCCGTCTAATGTTGAACCCCCGAGAGTGCTTGGCAAGGGAGGAACAGCCACGACCTGTTGTGCTATCGTGTTTCTCCTGCTCTCCCAGGGTAGTGAATAGAACTTCTCGGCAGTGGAAGTATTCGGTGTGGATTCGTCCTTCTTTGGAATGCTCCATGTATGCCGTGCCGTTGACTTCAGAGAGGAGAAGAAGCCTCCAGGAGACGGTATTGATAAAGCTGATACAGGAGTGTTACCTGAAGAGTCGTTATGTTGGAGTGAAGGTGGAATGCTGAGACCAAGGAAGGGCCTTGGCGAAACTTCTTGCATCTCTCCTCCTCTTGATGGGACCTCGACAGACTCTCGACGACTATTCGATGAATTTGATGCTTCGGACGATGGTTGCCCAAGGTGCTGAAGCGTCTGCATGGCCTGATAGTCGAGCTGCATTGGCCCCCACTCGTCCATACTTGACCTAGACTGACGTTGCTGAGTCTCGGGCGTCGAAGGACAGCTCAACTTGTCCATCTCTTCTGAAGATAGGCTCCCATCCAGAGAGGGTGCTGCAGAATGAGGAGGAACCTGGAGATTATGTGAGGTGATCAACGACAGTCCTTGTCTTGACGGAGTTAGCATCTGGGAAGGTGTTGGCGGCGCAGCTGATAAGGCGCTCTGGAGCTTTTCGATCGTTGGCCATGCGGACGGTGATGGGATGATGATCGATGGGTATCGACTGCTGCTTGTGCTGGCGACCTTCTTCACGGACGCGGAGCATTTAAGCGGGACCTCTGCTTCGTCGTCGGTGACGTCGTATAGCGAATCAAAGTCACTGTCGGCGCGGCTGATTCGGCGTTGGTGTGCATCCAGGGGCGACAGGTATGACGAGTTGTGATAGCGAGGAGATGGCTGCGGCGACGGCTTCATCATATCGAAGAGGCGTGCCTTTGGGGTGGGGAAGTCGTCACTACTCTTTGGTGACACGGCACTGGGCTGATATGTCGAGGTGGGCGAGTATCTTGGCGTGAAGTAGTAACGTGGTATGGTGCCCTCGTCGTCAACGACGGTATTAAAGACGTGTCCCTCGTCCAGCGGGGAAACGGCATCCTGAGAATAGTCGAGTACGCCAAGGGCAGCAGGATTGTATGCTGCAGATGGAAGTATCTCTGGCATCTCGTAAATTGGGCTGAGGTGAGCTTCGCCTCGTGCTATTATTAAGAAAGGGTACGTAGGAATCCGAGTTGTGGGGGGCGTAGCGAGAATAGGACCGGGCTTGTAAAAACTATAAACAGGAAGAAAGCCGAACAAAAGGGAAATTAAGACGGGCAATAACCCTTAGACTGATCAACAGCTTACTGACAACAAAGAACGTGAAGTGCTCTTCTTCGATCAACGAAGAGGAGACGGCGGGGAGAGTAGAGAACTCGGGAGGGAAGAAGAAGTGAATACCAGAAGGAATACTACGAGAAGCGGGCGCGGGGGCCGACAGGAGAATGTATATATCTCGCTAGACGCCCTCATCCAGATCAGACCGGAAGGGCCAGTACAACAGTGGCATGCTAGAGGCTGCAGTGCGAAGTGGTTCTATCCACTCGCATGCCAGATGGGGCACAGGGTGGAGAAGTCGATGGCGGCTCAACGATGGCCACGACATAGCGGCCAGCAGGCAGGGGACGTGGTTGGCCAGAAGGACAAGCACTGCACGCGAGAAGAACAAGGGGAGACATTGACGCTGTTCGTTTCTGGACTGTGGGCGCATCGAGGGAAGATGGCAGAGACATGGGATTGGGCGTTTGTTCCTCGAAGCGCCCGGCGGAGCTATTTTGAGATGGTGCAGATTGCAGCGTGGACCAATGAGAGGGCGGTATTGCTGTACACCACATACTCGCCAATAAAACCCCTGGCAAAACAAGTTTATCTGTTCGATCTAGGTGAGTAAAGAGACAAAGGACCAATAATGGTGATGGGTTGGTGCTTTTGCATTTCCAGTTGCAGTTGCAAGATCACGAGGCTGCGGCGGTGCAGCTCGGGTACAGGGTCGTGGTGGGGAGAGGCAATGGAAGAGGAGCAGACCGAGAGAGCGGATGAACGACATGTTTGTCGTAAAGCAGCCTTACTGTGCCGCAGCTATGGGCAGTGTCCACTACGGGAACTAAGGAAACCCGAGAGACATGCGGGAGAAACAGGTACAAAGACGGTATAGGAAAGGAAATGCAAATAGAACACGTTTGGCGGAGAGTGAGACACGGGAAACGGAACACGCGCAGACACGCAAACATGGATCTCAGCCATATTGACGCGATGTCGTGTTTCTGGTCAAAGGCAAAGGTGAGGGATGAGAGATGAGAGATGGGGGAGAGGTGAGAGGTGAGATGTGAGAGGGTGACGGGTGCCAAGAGCATTGAATGCCAAGACCGGTCCCTCCCCTCCCCCTCCCCTCCACCTTCCCACCTTTTTTCTGGCTGCAAGTGCGACTGTTCGCGTTTTGGTGCCCCGCCTTACAAAGGGTAAGAGCCAGACAGAGTGAGCAACGCACTTTGGCGTCACGCTCGACCAAACCCAGTCCAGACCTCAACACCACGCAAGCCCACCATCGTGAACCTACCCTTCTCCTTCCTCTCCCCCCTCCATCTCTTCTTGTCATCGCCAATCTCCACAATCACACTCCCCTCCTTCCTGCCATTGGCCCATCTCCGCCTCATCCCGCCTCATCCCGCCCGCCCACCGCGCCTTCTCGCCTTAACCAGCAGAGCCGCCCGCCATGTCTCCCCCCGCAATCATTGCTCCCTCAATTCTTTCCGCAGACTTTGCTGTCCTGGGTAAGGCATGCTCTGACACAATTGGCCAGGGAGCCGACTGGCTTCATGTAATCTCTCTCTAAGCTTCAGCTTGACTCAACCATCCTCACAATGCCACTGACGCCTCCAAGGTCGACATCATGGATGGCCATTTCGTCCCAAACATGACATTTGGCGCTCCCGTCGTCACCAAGATCCGCTCCCACGTCGACCGTCCTTCCGGTGCCTATGGAAAGGGCACTTTCGATTGCCACATGATGATTGCAGAGGTACGCGGATTTCTCTTCGACAGCTCCCTACTCTCAGCTTGCCGCCCAGATCCCAGTACCCTCTAGACCTATTTCTTCACACGCCGCGGACACCTTTTGCCACCCCTTCAATAAATGCAATACACACTAGACTGACGCATTACACATCCAGCCCAAAAGATGGGTTCGAGACTTCAAAAAGGCCGGCTGCGATCTATACTGCTTTCACTATGAAGCCGCCGTTTCGTCAACTGCCGCCGACAGTCCTGCAGGAACATCGAGCTCCAAGACTTCTCCTAAAGAGCTGATTCGATTTATACACGGCGAGGGCATGCAAGCCGGCATTGCAATAAAACCAAAGACTTCGGTGGACGTGCTATGGGAGATCCTGGAGAACCCCGTTGCAGAGGAACGGCCCGATGTGAGTTCACCGATTTCCTCTTTTGATATCCCATTCGCACATCTATCGATAAAAGGGTCGAGGGCGTCGTTTCAATAAATCATGGCAAGGGTGGCCTGGGAAGCGGTCGATTTGGCAGGCCCTGTAGGGCTGGAGCACGGCGCGGGCGGTTCATAGCCCGGCGCTTAAGCATGCGAACACGCACCGTGATGCCCTGTCGCTCGCAATCTCTCTTCCACTTCGAGATCTATGCCCCCGCCATTATTGGCCAGGCTACTTTCATCTCACTGCTTGGATACGAATTACTCTCTGTACCCGCTGGCTTCCCGCACTTCGTCATGCCGAGTACCATGTATAGGGTGGCTTATCTAACCATTGCAGATGGTCCTCATCATGACCGTTGAACCTGGCTTTGGCGGCCAATCATTCATGGCCTCGGAACTCCCCAAGGTCACCGCCCTTCGCAAGAAATATCCCGATCTGCATATCGAGGTAGATGGCGGCTTGTCGGAGAAAACCATCGACCAGGCAGCAGATGCCGGCGCCAATGTCATCGTCGCAGGTAGCGCTGTCTTTGGAGCAGCAGATCCGGGCCAGGTCATTCAGAAGCTTAGGGACGCGGTCGACTCGCGCAGGGGTAAATTATGAATTCAATGCATTGAGCGGGCCTCACGCATGAATGGAGTACCCAAAATTAAAATAGGGAAATAGACGGTCGTCTTCCGAACATGTCGTCTCTCCATACGGGCCCAGGCTCATCAACTCATCAATTCATCTATAGAAATGTACAGCGCAGAGTACTAAAGTAACCCACCACCCTCGTACTTCTAGGCCCAAGGGCCCGCAAACCCGTACACACGCAATAAATCTTTGCGCGAAGTGTAATTACACGTCTGACCTCATGGTCTCACAATCATATCACCTATTACCCCACCATGCACTCTCACCACATTTGGAATCTGACATGCATATGCACATAGTGGCGGAGGTCTTGTCAGGTCAGGCACCTTTGCTACTCTTGTCTCGGTCCTAAGGTAAATGATGCTGTGCTGTGCTGTGCTCTGAGATGCGGATGGTGGTTATGGGAATCAGATGTCCTCGGTTGGTTGGCTAGTTGGTTGATTCGGGTTCGGGTTTCTGAGTGATTGGTTGGTGTGGAGTCGAGTCGAGGGATGAACGGGTCAGCCTTACCTATGCCTGTGCCTGTGCCTGAGAGACTTACGTGTGTGTATGTGCCCCGAGCAACTGTTTGTATATGCACGTACAAGTCAGCCTGTGCCTGAGACCGTGTATGTGTGTATTTGTATGTGCGTCCGTGGCACGGCACGGCACGGCAAATGTACCTACAGTGCATGTGGCACGAACGTCAGCAATCAGCAATCAGCAGTCAGAAATCAGAAATCAGCCTTGTAGACGTCGCTCCACCTCTGGTCTGGTATAGCGAAAGGATATGCGGGTTTTTGGCGGGTACTTGGGTACTTGGGTACTTGGATGGGTAGGAAGGTAGGAAGTGTGTAGTGGGTGTAGTATGTGATGCCGGTATTTACAGGTGAGGTTTGGGGTTCTGAGGTTTTGGGGTCTGATGGGATGGGCTGGGATGGGCTGGGATGGGATGGGATGGATTGGGTTGGATTTGTTTGTGGAAGATGGAGATGGAGATGGGGAGTTGGAATTAGAGTCTGAGTCGGAGTTGGAGTATTTATTTGATAGAAGCAAGTTGGCCAATAGAGTGGGAAGTTTATTTTTCGTCGTGGCAGTGATGTTTGGGGTTGGGAAGTAGATGGGGGTTTGTTTGTGATGTGGGGGTTAGGGTGTTGGATGGATGTGGGAGTGTTGATGGGAAATAGGGTCGGGGTGGTGAGAGGGGTGGTTGATTCATTACAGGAAATTCTTTTCTTTTCTTCTCGGGGAGCTGGGTATGTGGGGTTTGTGTTGTTGTAAGCTAGTTCAGTGGAGGTGGGTGGGTGTGTGGGAAAGGGTGTTAGATGCGTGGAGTGCTCAGTCTCGCTGGAGGAACATGTAGACTAGGATTCTTGGGGTGGCGTGACTGCGAGATTGGACGGATTAAATCGCAGGTGCTAAGTTGTAGGTATTTACTAGCAGAGTTATTCGGGTTTCACTTTCTTCTTAATGATAAAGATATAATAACATTTATCTTTTCGGATAGGATTTTTTTATATGGGGTGTATGCTGTACGAAGTTGTACTATCGTTCGATTCTATGTTTAGTGTTGTTATAGTTCTTCGAAATGGTCGTTGCCAAATACGAATGCGAAAAACTTCTAGTTTCCAACGACATCACAAGATATTTTGAAAACGGATTTCTAGCTTATTATAAAGAGGAAACACGTTGAAGGGTTAATGACAAGTCCATTCAAAACCGCACAGGCCCATATGCCTAACTTGTTCACGAGCAGCCTCGGATCTAACGCAATGCGGGGTAGCTCAGCCAGCCACCTCACATCAACAACACATCACGCAACTTCAACCTTTGAACCCCGAACTCACCGTTTCTAGCTTCCATGATTCTTCTGCAATCGATACTCAACGTGAATTGTGACCCAAATTAAGTATTATTATGCCATTCCAATAACCCACGCTCCCACACGCGTCATTCACACCCCCGTCGATCTTTAGCGCCTAAACATACCTAAACTCCAACCCCAACAAGAAAATCCCATACTCACCCATTACAATGGACTTCCTACTCACCCCTCTCAAAAACCTCAGCACCACCCTCACAAACACATACGTTTCTAAACAGCGGGTTAAAGCCGAGGAGTACGCGGCACAGCATCCTGAGATTGTGACGCCGAGGATCGAAACGGCCGAGCAGTTGCAAGAGAGGTATGTCGAGGTACTGAGTCAGGAGGTGGAGAAGTTTGGTGCCCTGGGAGGGAGGAAGGTGGTCCAGGGGGAGTTTGTGGCGGCTGTTTTTAGGGGGTTTGCTGTTGGTGGTGGGTCGGAGGGTGCGGGTGTAGCTGGAAGAATGGAGGGTGATGGAGGGTCTGGAGGGAGGTTTGGGGTCAAGGGGAAAAATAGAGGGGAGATGGTTGGAAAATGTAAGTAAGAAATCTGCTTCACTGCTATGGATTTCGTGGACGGGTATATCGGCTAATCCCTACACCGTAGACTGGACACAAGAAAGCCTCGCAGCATACTTGGACTCCATCTTCCCACCCCAAGCATCCTACATGCGCCAAATTTGGATAGATTGTGTTCCCCTCCTCTACAAACTACTTCTCAGACTTGGCGAATTTCCATTCTCCAGCATCGCAAGACATGAAGTCCTAACCTTCGATCTCTGGCGCTGTGCACTTCTTTCCATTGTGTATCGGGATGTCGATTTTTCCATCAGGTACCCACGGACTGAATCGCTTGCCATGGAAGCCAGATTCCGCAGACTTTTGTTCCAGGGGTTGAGGGAAGGGTCATCGGCCGTTGGGCAGCAGCAGTATGGGAGAGAAGTAAGAGCGGAGGAAGATGATGACTATCTATGGGATGCGCTAGCGCTGGTCAAGAAGCGTAATTATTGGAAGGTCCCTGACAATCCAAAGCTTTCGATGAAGGGTCCGCCGCTGCCGTCGCCTGCTGCGTTTCCAAATGCGAAGTCTGCGGATACGTCGGGGTTCGTCCCTGCGGAAGATGTTAGGGCGCTGGTGAAGTTGTTGGTTGCGTTGCAGTTGAGTCCTGAAGGCGTGGGGATTGATGTTTTTGCAAAGAGGGGCGAGCAGTTGGAGAGTGTTTGTCGGAATATCTTGTCGGTGTTTAGGTTCTCGAGCTTGCAGGGTGCAGAGAGGGCGGTATCGTGGGAGGAGTTTGATGCCGTGCTGGTTGATTCTCTGGTAAACCTGTCGCTTTCCCGAATAGTTGCGTATATGCTAACATTATATAGCCAAACCTACTTAACAGCTTTGATCGCCTCTTCCGACCAGCTCTCATCCCACGCTCCAGGGAATATTTGAGAGACTTGTCAAATGCGCCGGATATAGGCCTCACTCTCCAGAAGACGTTCACTTCTTCCGATGTATCACGGCTTCCTCCAGCCGGCAGGATCCTAGACATTTCGCTCCTCGCCCACCTCTCAACTTTCCTGCCGACCAATCTCCGCCTGAACAGGTACCGCCTTACCGCTGTAAGAGGAGGGCAATGCTCCCCGCTACTCCTCCATCAACACATCCAATCCTCTCCAAACTCTACAACCCTCGTCCTCCTCTCAGGAACAATTTCCACGCCCACGACTAAGATTCCGACAATATTCGGCGCCTATATCCTCCTTCCAAGCCATGTATCAACCTCGAACCCAAAATCGAAAACCAAATCCCCACAATCCTCCTCCTCGGGTCTAGACTACGACTCTTCTCCCGAATCATCCACCTCCCCACCCACGAGACCCCGCCAAGTACCCGTTCTCTTCCAAATCTCCCCAAAACACCGCGTCTACCGCCCCATACCCTCAGAGCCTAATCTATGGTACTCTCCGCCCCCACCAAGCCCCCCAATATCTCGATACCACGATCCAAACCAGGATTATGATCATCCTCTGTTTCTGTCGTTTAGGATTGAAGAGGAGAGGGTTTGTGCGGCAGGCCTTGCATTTAGGAAGGAGGGGAGGGCTGAGTTTTGGGTTGACGGGTTGGTGGTTGGGGAGGAGGGGCAGAGGGAGGGGGTTAGGGAAAAGGTTGGAGGTGAAGGACAGTTGGGTGGGGTGGCTAGGGGTGCAAGTTGGGTGGTTGATGTTGAGTGGGTTGAGGTCGTGAAGTTTGATGTTGGGGATGGGGAGTCTAGCACGGTTCAAGGGGAGAAAGTGGTGGATTCGCAAGTTAGGGTTGAGGGGACGGAGGGAGAAAAGAGGCGCTTTTCTACACCGGGGCGCGATAGGAAGGAGTCGTCAGTCCAATATTAATGGTTATACAGATTTACCTCCATATTCGGAGACATGGTTCTGTTGTTTATAGAAGCAAAATCGCAGAAATCTCATAAATTTTATCCTCAAGCTGGAATCCTGAGCTTTTTCTTTTAAACCAAGGGACTCCTACGGAAACTTGATTCTAGAGATCACTGATCACCACCCATAAGCGACATCGGTCCCTTTATACGATATCAAAGTCTCACGAGATGAGTAGAAGACAAGAAGACTTCAGTCTTTCATAAGATCAATTAGAGAGAGGTTCGAAGCATCGATACATTTAAATGCTTCGTGCGGTTATATCGTACCACACTAGATTCGTCATTCTTAGAGTTCGATAGAATTCCGCACTCATAAAAGTGATATGTCCAAGAGAAAAGTATTAGCAATTACATACAGGCCAAGCGGTCGAGCTAAATTGAGCAAGTGCCGTACTGTGCCTGCGATTTATCAGTGATTTGTGAGTCTTTGATATCTTGTAAGCACGAGCCTGGGGAAGTCATCGTGTGAGTCACAACTCTATTCTGTGAGTAATCTGGCACATAAATTGGAGTATATCCCGAACCGCACCTTAATCTATCAACGTAAAGACTTCAAGTCGTTTCTCCAGGGAGAACCTCTTATCCAGCCGGCATTGATGTCCAGGGCGATGTTAACCGTACTGAGGGGGAGAAGACCCCCACCAACTCACCACCAGAGCCATCGAGGGGAGAAACCCTTAACATACACGATTCCGTAGCCAGAGGTTTGAAAGATTTAATTATACCGATTCGCTATCCCACAAATTAAATAAAAAACAAATGTTCAGCTTTATAAAGAGAGGCATATAATTTGACGAAGCATCCTAAGGTGATATCTTAATTTCTATATCTAGGTAATTCTAGTCTTAATTAGGCTAGCCTCGGTTCCGCATCGGCGCCTCTTAACTCTATGAGGCTCGCGCGTGGTGCACTTGTCTACATGCCGACTACGCTTAGTCTAAAGTAATAGCAATCGACAACTTTTGGTACTGAGATTGTTCCCTAGCAATCATTGGCCCGTATTGGATAACGTAGTTGAGAGCCGCAGTAATGTCTCCACCAACGAGCAACAACTCGAATTCTATCACTGGTATTCGGCTCCAACTTTATATTCTAGGTAAGCCCAGCACTCGTTAGATACCTCATTCATGAGGCCTAGGTAATAACGCTGCTGAAATGGTGCACAGGGCTCTTCCGATTCACTGAAGCGATTGCATGGACTAGTATCTTCCCTTATGCGTACTTTATGGTCCGTTCTTTTCACTCTACCAGTAGCCAGGTCATTGCGCTGTATGCGTCTCTCCTGGTCTCGATATTCACCTTTTGTGAATTTTTGAGTGGCATGCCATGGGCATGGGTGGCCGATAGAATTGGTCGAAAGAACACCCTTCTCATCGGCATCGTCGGCAGCATTGTGTCTGCTACAATGTTTGGACTTTCCAAGAGCATGATTATGGCCTCAATCGCTAGAGCTCTCGGCGGTCTGATGAATCCAAATGTCGGAGTAGTGCAAACCTGTATCGGTGAGCTAGCAACCCACAGAGAACAACAGGGTCAGCCTTCTGTGAAAGTCGTTGCAGTAGCATATTAACTGATCGATGTAGCGAAAGCATTCTCTTTTGTGCCATATCTTCGTGGCCTCGGGTGAGTACGTCCCCGTACGTGCTTCTCTTGACTGTAACTAGTATCAGAAATCTTCTCGGACCAGTCATTGGTGGTTTTCTAGCAGAACCATCCATTCATTATCCTTCGACATTTTCAGGCAGCTCGATATGGAAGGATTTTCCCTACTTCTTACCAAACCTCATTGTCGTCATTATGCTCTTCATTACGCTGCTCATTGGGTTTTTCTTCTTTGAAGAAACTAGTCCAGCGCATGTAGAAGCGGGCGGCGATTTTGGGCTGCGATTAGGACGAAGTATATATCGCCTTGTCACGAATGCACAGTCCAGACAAAACCAGACTTCAAGCCAAGGCGTTAATGATTCAACAATTGAAATGGAAGAAGATTCCCGCATATCTGGGGCACGACAAAACCATCTAGGCACATCTAACATAGCGACCCGGAACGAACAGGAGCCGTCTACGGATGGAGGAACCCACGAGTCACATGAGATACCACAAGGCAATGTTTTCACCACCCAGGTGCTGCTACAAATACTCTCGGTCTCACTTCTTGCATTTCATAAAGTATCGTCTGACATCATCATGCCGGTCTTTCTTGCCGCTCCTTCGATACCTCAGAGAGCTCACAAACCCCGAAATTTCCTGGAGTTCGGCGCTGGATTCGGCCTAGACTCTAAGAAGATCGGCTCAATCTTATTAGCTCAAGCCTGCGTTGCCATTGTTGGTCAATACCTCCTAGTGCCTCGCATCGTGAACGCGGGCGGGGTGTTAAGGGTATATCGTTGCTGCCTCTGGCTGTATGCGGCTATGTACTTGATCACACCATTCACAGTTCGATTTCATAAGCCCGGTTCAGTAGTGGCTGTAACGTTTGATATTTTGATCAAAGTATTACTATCCTCCACGGGATATACATGTTCAGCTATTCTGTGAGGCCATCACCCATTTGATTGGCTTCCCTAACAAAGCTATAGTACGACAAATACGATACCAGCGAGAATCCACCTAGCGAAGATCAACGGCGCCAGTGCCTCCTTCGGCTGCTTAGCTCGATCCATTGGGCCATTAATAGCAGGAAAGCTTTTTGATTGGGGCTTGGAGGTTCATTATATCATTGTTCCATTTTGGGTTCTGTCAGCTGTTGCGATGTTCGGAGCCGTGGAAAGCATATTTTTGTCAGATCATCCGTGAAATCTACCAAAGCATCATGGACAGCCGTTTCGAAGCATCTCATTGCTTGTCAACGAGGGCGCTCAGTACGAACTCAAGTTAAAGTGTACCCCCCTGTAATGTGTTAGTCCAAGTCATATGCCGACATCTTTTTCTTACCATCTACAACTAGGTCTGAGCCAGTCATAAAACTTCCAGCAGGGCTTGCCATCATAACGACAGGCCCGATCAGCTCTTCTTTATCTCCCATCCGCCCCATTGGTGTTCGTCTATACCATTCAGGAAGTACATCAGTCAAGTCGTCCGAGGCATTGAGCCTAGTATCCATATATCCTGGAGACAGTGAGTTGACCCTTATTCCATGCTCTGCCCATTCAGCTGCCAGACATTTCGCCATCTGGTGAACCGCGGCTTTCGAGGTGCCATACGCGACGTGGACTTGGGGGTAATTGACAATAAGGCCGGCCATAGAGGCAGTCAGAATGATGGAACCACCTGTTTTTCGATCAATCATCTCTCTGCTTGATCGTTAGCTATAGTGTTCATTCCAGGCTCGCGTCGACTGTCGTTGGCGCTAGGGTTCTACGAACCGACCAACAGCCTGAGCTGTCAAGAATGTACCCGTGGTATTTACATCGATAATTTTCCTGAAGCCCTCGGGGGTGTAATCGGTTGCCCTAGTTGAGTTGACAATTCCTGCAAAGGTTGCTAGTACGTGGATACCATTGAAGTCCTCCGCAACAGCTGTGACCGCAGCCTGGATTGCCGATGCATCGGTTACGTCAACGGGTTTGAAAATGATAGTTGCATCTGGAAACTCTGCAGAACATTCACGGACCGCTTCTATTCCCTCTTCATTGTCACAGTCAAAGATGGCGAGCTTTTCTAGGCCGTGTTGCAGGAACCCACGTCCTATCATCAAACCCAAACCTCGAGCACCACCTGTAACTGAGTAAGAGTCAGTATGACTGTAATCGCATGTGACATATTGTGAAATACAACCTAACGCATTCTTCCCTTTCAATGAAAACCGCGTCTCCGGATTTTTGTGCGATTTTATCTCTTTTGCAGTTGGCGAGGCTGGATTGCCAAACGCGCAAAATTTCATTTCTGGGACTCGTGCCATGAATAAAACGAGAGAACGGGTGTTTGGAATGTTGTGAACGAATCCAGTTTTATCTTACAATAATCGAGTGGAGAAATTGAGAGTTCCAAAATTTAAGGGAGGCTGAAGATTTTTGCGTTCGTCAAGAAATAGGAATGCAGAGGGCCCCAAAAGGCGTGAGATGCGGCTCAGATGGCCAAGTCCCGGCCCCACTACTACATCTCTTTCCTTATACGCTACAGCATGCATATGGAGTGGGGTGGTTCGTTTGCGGGACGCTGCATACGATGTGTGGGTGTGATCGACTTGCATATGCAAAGGCTATTGTATGCGTCTCTAGTACCACTAAAGTATTGCTGACCACCGTCGGAACAATTGCACAAGGCAAATGGAACAATGATCATTGGAACTGCCTGAGTCTTTCCTTGCGAAATGACAAGGAGGCGTTCTTACTTCAACACCATGTAAAACTATAACTAAGTAAGAAGGGTTCAATAGAAGAGGCTTAAGGATTTATTTTGGCTTCTGCTCACTAATGTGTATAAATTTGGGAAAACATCTCTTCGCTACTTTTCTTTACCTTCCTTGTAGAGTTGGTAAGGTTTTGGTGTGCCTCATTTTGCGCCCCTCTTGAGTATGGGGCCCGACTGACGCAGTGAGGTGTTAGGGTACCACCACACCAACAGAACGCAGAACTTATCTCATGTGGTCAGCCGCCCCACAAGAGCTTTCCAAGGTTGACCTATGCGGAGCCAGCCTCTCGTGGTAGCGAATTGTCGGAAACAAAGCCCACATACAACAGGTCATATGATCCTTAGACTTCGGTCACCAGCAATCGAAACCAAAATAACAACATGGGTGCGTTAGATAGAAAACTGACATCATGCTAGGGTAATTAGTTGTCGTGTTGAATATTTGATTTATTGGTGACACAACACTATGTTCCTCTCGAGAATTCTTCACCACGAGAGCCAGCCAATTAGATCCAGGATTGTCCCATCGCAGGAACCTCGGGCTCGGAGCGGAAATACTTGCTCCAGGTCTCCAGGAGAAAGGGCGGCCTGGAGGCAACGCCACCTCAATGTATTCGTCAACCCCTCTCACCACCCTCGACAATCCTATTAGGTGGTGGGTTATCTGCGGTAGCGCGAACCTCGACTGACGCACGTAGAAGCCTAGCTGGACACGTGTCCTCGGTCCGGGTTTTTTTGTTGCTGCTTTAGCTTTCTGTTTCTCCTAGCCGCCTACACTCGCTACACTGCATTATCATTGCAGCTAGCGCGACAGCTGAGTTACTCAATTCCCTCACCGGTCTATAAGTTCCCTCCGATTAGCATGAGCCAAGCCACCTGCACTTTCTTAGCATTCACTTTCATCAAACTATGCTCTAGCCTACAGCCAGGCCCATCAACAGAGGACAAAAGGTGAAGTACACGAGAGAGAATTGTATTGTAAGTATATAGTTGTTGGAGGAGCGGAGCTATACCAAGATGCCATATACCGGCCTTGGCGCTGACTGGCCAGACGCTAGGACGAAAAGAGAAGGATACACAGCAATTCCAAGATGCCTTTTCCAAACTCATTCCCATTGAAGCGTACGACGCTCCGAGTGCCCTCGCAAAGCCTTGGCACATTCCAGGTAGACCCCAAACAGTATCCGGACGGCTCAGTTAAGGCCTCGGTGCTACATGCTTTGAAGGTTGGGTACCGCCATATCGATGCTGCACTCGCATACGGTTGGGGTTCTGTCGAGCGAGACATTGGCGCGGCCATTAGGGAAAGTGAAATTCCAAGAGAGCAGCTGTTCGTTGTCACTAAACTGTCAGTATATCTCTTGATACTACTGCTCTAGCTCGCCACTGATTGTAGAAAGTCATAACTGTTTCCATGCTCCGGAAGATGTTCCTATTGGTATGCAGATGAGTCTTCAAAATCTGGGCCTCGAATACGGTATGCGCACTCCAAGAACAGCTGCTAGAAATCGTTAGCTAATCGAAAAAGTTGACCTTTATCTCATGCATTGTTTGTTCTCACCGCCGATTTAGCCTTGCATGGAAAGCCTGATGTGTTAATAGTCCCATATGCGTATGCCCAAGACCGAAGGATACGGTACGCTGCGTAAACAGGACGGCAAAGTAGGTTCGCCTTCCACCCATGAAAGCAAAGTTGACATCGTACAGCCATGTATTGATATCGAGCTTTCGAGAGCTTTCGACACCACTTGGGCCGCGATGGAGAAACTCGTAGACGAGGGGAAGACCAAGACAATTGGTACGACTCGCTGTTAATTTTTCTACTTGGATCTTGAAATGCTTATTTGATCTGACACTGTTCTAGGAGTCTCGAACTTCTCTTCCCCAAAGTTGAAACGCCTCCTGAGTGTCTGCAGGATCCATCCGGTGGTGAATCAAGTAGAACTCAACCCATACTTCCCCCAAAAGGGCATATTAGAGTTCTGCCAGAAACATGAGACCCATGTGACAGCGTGTGGCCCCTTAGGTTGCACGCCCGTCCCATACCTGATCGGCCGCGTTGGCCCAGGGCCACTGCTAGATGAAAAGGTCTGGCAGTACGCAAGAACCATTTCCCGCATAGCTGACTGCCTTAGATCATTGCTTTGGCAAAGAAGTATGACAAGACTCCTGCACAGATAATTCTCAGCCATATGATTCACCTTGGTGTTTCGGTTATTCCAAAGAGCAACAATTTGAAGAGAATATCGGAGAACTTCGACTGTCTGTTTGAGCTGGAAGACTCTGATGATGCCGTAATCGACAACTTGATGGGTGAACGCGGAGAAAACGGCGTGCGCAACCTGGAAACAAAGGATTATTTGGGCTTTGATAATTTCAACGAAGAGGTTGAGGAACCATAATGGAAGCCCCATTCTTTGTGGTCCATTCGCCTCAGCTCTTCAAATGTTTCGGCTAGACATACTACCATGATTCCTTCGCTGGCAATCAAAGTCACGAAATACATTTCAGTCGCAAGAACCTTGGAAACTGTGTGGTCTTGCCCAACATTGAGTCTTGCTAGATCGTCGTCCCAGCTACCAGATGATATTCCTCCTATTTCGAGTATAGAATCTTCACATTCAGCGTACGTTTTGTGGATGATTGAGTCATGAGGACACAGTGGAGGTATGTGACGATGTATGGTAGCAGGTGCCTTCAAAGGGTCCGAGCTGAACTTTCCCACAATCCATATGAGATCGATTGCCCATCTTTCTAGAAACAGGGCACGATTTGCATGTTCAGTCCGATCCGCAGAGTTCAAACTTGCTGGGGGATCCGATGCAATTTTTGCACGCCGTCGACGAAGAAAAATTTTGATGTACTGCGCCGATTGCGTCAAGGTCAACAATCTGTTTGACATTGCTGCAGCTTGGATCCACGAGAGTGCGTGTTTCCCAAAGAACCGACCAACAAGCTCCAATAAAACAGTTGAATTAAATCTAGCGTGGCTGAAATGATATGGTCAATAATCCTTCGCGTATCGCAAGAATGGGTGGTCCTCATACATGGGTAGAAGGCGATCGATCTTTACAGATCCTTGGTTGCCGTCTTGCGCCCTTGTGATTAGCCGCCTCCATCGAATACCGGAAAGATATCGCAAACAAACACAAGATATCAGTTCGTGGCCTTCGCTGGATCTAATAATAGGTGCATGGTCGTTAGATGTGCTAAGTAGAAACTGTCGCGCAGTAGCATGGATAAGTGTAATCGTTCCGTTGACCACGCGGACGAAGTGGCCGCAAATCTGGGCTATGATTTCTGCAAGACTTATAAAGCCTTTGAATTCGGGCTAAAGTGCTATTGCGAGCTCCTTGATCTTCAGTGGTCGGAAGCTGCACGCAACCCAGGTAAGAATACCCATCGCCATCTGCTCAAGTCTTGGAGGCTGCTTCCTGATGTGCTGCTCGATGGTCGCGTACAAGGATTCCATATCCTTTGGAACATCATTGAGTGCTCTGTTTATGTCATCTTGGGTGTGTCAATTGTCCTGAAGTGTGCGAAGGGCTAATTTTGCCCAGAGAAAGGAACCTTCCGCTTTTCGAAGAACTTGCTTCATCATGCTCTCTTGCACCCTTTCGTCGCGTGGCAGTGACTCCTGAACCATGGTCTGAACGTAGCCTGCGATCTCGTTCTGTGTGTCGGATATTGACATGACGTCGTGCTGTACAATCTCTCCCCTCGATGCAGCGATATTTGCGAGTTCCTTGCTTGGCCGTCCTAGGATGAAAAGGCTGGTATGGCGATTCACTTGCACATTAAGCAGAAGTCTTGCAAGTGCAACTGGGTCGTCACATTCGTCAATTGCGTCGATTACCCAGTAGAGATTATAGCCAAGGTCTAGTCGAAGAATAATGTCGTCGAAGAGTTTGCTCCAAATGACTTGATACTTAGCCTTACTGAACGTCATGCCCGCATCTTCGTGTAATCGCAAGAGTTTTGCAGCAAAAATTTCGCTTGTAGCGGCAATCTGGTAGGCGATTGAGAGAAGACAGTACGCAACACTGCGTTTGGTAGGTAGGCCGTTGACAAAGAAGTGGTGCTGTGTGCTCCGAGGAAGGAAGCGCCTATAGAGATGCTCCGTTGTTGCCCCAGCGAGCACTGTTTTACCGGTTCCTGGTAGTCCGCTAAGCCAGTATATATTTGGTCCATCATGAGATGGTGTCGTCCAGTCCTTGAAGCTTTGGCGTTCATGTAGCCAGAATCCAGACCCAGGGATACCCTGCCCAACAACCTGCGCCAAGTCCTCCTGTGGATCTTCGGATATACCCAAAATCTGCTCCAGCCTCTTCAATGTGCTCAAGGAACCCTCGCTTCTTCTTCGGTTTGCTGCATATCTCTAAGTACGTAAACAAATCACAGCTGTTCTATTTCAACTTACACCACTGCGGTTCGAGATGCTGCGTAAGCCTTTTGATCATGGCCACCACGAGCGCGTAGTTTTCATCGTCTGGGCCTTGAAATTTACATACCGTATGGTGATCGGCATTCATGGGACTAGAAATTTCCTTAGGGTAGCCAAGTATACTGGAATCTTTTCCGACAATCTAAATGCGTCAGCAAAGTTCACATGTTGATATTGGTCCAACGATACCATTCTCTTAATCGGCCCGATCTTTGTTGATAAAGTTTCATACACGGAGACGAGCTGTAAACCATCACAGCATCCTCGAAATTGCTCATTGAGACTTTGTATAAAGGTAGAATTATTTGACAATTCCGAAACATACGCTTTTGAAGACATCGCTAGAGTAGCAGCCAAAACGCTATTCAAAAGACTGGCATGTGTTGATCCGCTATGAGGTGTAGATAGGAATATGATTCCGAAGACGCTTGACAGCATATCAGAGAAATGCATATCTGTCTTTCCTATGACAAAGGCCTGACCTTTAATTGGCAACAAAATGCCGAAAACAACCATCATTTTCTCACAAACCTTCTTGACGACTAGGCCACCCATAGATTGCTGAGGGCTCCGATCTTGAGCGAGGAGTTTGCAATGGTGGATTCTTTGCAAAGTGTTCTGGGTCGTGCTTATTACCGCTTGGTGTTTTGATATGTTCTTCACCGCTGGCTTCGTCTTTCCCACGGTCTTCGCTCGTCCGGGACGTTTGCGGGAGAACTGTGTGAAGATCAGCCTGAGACATGGTAGACTACCCAACGACGCCAATGAACAGCCACTAACAATCCTGAATCTGCATACTGCGGCACTTTTCGTAAGGCTCTTGACGATACGAACAATAAATTGAAGGGGAGAAGGCTTGTTCTTGCCCCTGTCTGAGGTGAAGCTGGATCTACCGCAAAGTACAAGGAAAGCGCAGAGGAGAAGGGGGGGGCTCTTGCTGTGGGTTCAGCGAGGGCGTACGGTGTCGGGGCGCACACTTACTCTCACTATGGAAGTTGCGAGTCCAAACCCCCCGCGGTCCTCACTGCATAGGATACAATCCACACAAACGTGTGTTACCAATATTTCATTGCAAGCAAATCACGTTCAAGCGGGGTAGCAGCATCAGAAGATATATGCTTATCCCAAATCCAACCATTCCAGAACACAACAATCTACACAAGAAGCCGCACAAGACCGAGAAAATGTCTCATCTAGTTGCTCCTATTGTCGAAGTTGATGTTGACCGGCACGGTGGAGAAGAGGCACCCTCCGAACCGCCCCCAAAACCCTCTGTTGGTGGTCCATTTGAACTCAATCAGGCCGTAGTTAGAGGTAAGATCAATTCGCCGAATTTGGAGTAAAGGTCAAAATAAAATTAAGTTCAACCAAGCTTTGCCTATTGTCGATACCAAAGTCACATCAGCTCTCAAGTATGGTATGTCATTGTGGGGACATACTGCGAAAATCTTCACGCGTCTACCAAGTGGAGAGACCAAAAATTACTTCCTCAAGGTAAGCCCGTCGGTTTGACCGATAGCATTGAGTTTTGTTTGTTGACTCTCTCATCCAAGACTATGAGTCTTGGAGACACAGGCCGTATAATGATAAAAGGAGAATTCGAATCTATAAAAGCCATTTATGCAGTGTCGCCGGAGCTGGCCCCCGAGACATACGCATGGGGTAAGTATTCTGACGAAGAATCCGACACCTACTTCCTACTTGCCCAATTCCGCGATGTAGGGGAACAACCTCCTGACCCAGTCAAATTTACCGCTCGATTAGCGGACATGCACAAGAGATCAACTTCGCCGACTGGCAAATTCGGATTTCACACAACGACTTGCCACGCCAAGCTTCCACAAATAACCGATATATGGGAAGAGTCTTGGTCAGTGCTGTATCAAAAGCAACTTGCCCACATGATCAGGCTGGATGAAGAAAAACATGGCGAATGGCCGGAGTTCCAGCACGTCTGTCGACTTACTATCGAGAAAGTCATACCAAGACTACTGGAGCCACTTCAGTCCGAGGGAAGGAGTATCAAGCCGTGCTTGGTTCATGGCGATCTCTGGGACGAGAACTCAGCAACCGATATGGATACGGGAGAGCCATTCATTTTTGATGCAGGGTCGTTTTACGCACATAATGAGTACGAGATTGGGAATTGGAGGGCACCAAGACATCGTTTGAGTAATAGGGTCTATGTGGAGAATTACAAGCGGAATTATCCTGTTTCCGAGCCCGGTACGTTGAAACCCCTTTCCCTCGTAATAAGATAAACTGAAAGTAAAATACAGAGGGTGAGTGGGACGACCGCAATCTCCTTTACTCCTTGAGGTTTGATCTGGGCACGGCAATCTTGATTCCTGGATGCAATCAGCGACAAGTGTAAGTTCCGAAATAAATCCACCGATCATACTCAGACATTCACATATTTAAAATCAGCTGTAAAGAAAACATGACTATTCTGTGCCAGAAATATTGTCCGAAGGAATTACATGCTGTCAATCTGCCCATGGGACTCGATGGGGCGCTCGACAGTGACGAAGGGGAGGAAGAGGAAGAGGAAGAGGACTCTAATTGATTCTGTCAACTAGTGACAGCTATAATGCAACAGTGGGGCAAATCATGGAGAAGAACTGAGTTGATTCTACCTAGGTGCCTGTGAAGGCCTTATATACACAATAGAGTAACTAGTGTCGAGTTGCCTCTGGCTGCGTAGGTGCCGTTCCCTTTTGAGCTCTTGTCAATTGGATTGAGGCGGAAATGGTTCTGGAACTGCGCGACTAGCTCTGCAACTGTGGGTGAGCAGTCCTTTTTCCCTGCTTGTTCAAGCTCCATCATCTGGGCTTAGATAGTCGCTGTAAAGGCTGGGCAATGGGCGTTTATGGCTTTGATGAGCTGGTGCTGGGCGCGAGTGCCGTCAGTATTAGTCATATTGAGAGCTTTGCACCATGCAATACGGGAGAATTCTTCGTCGCCATTGCTCGCCCAGTCGCTGTTCCTAGCTGCGAGTCGGGTCTCATCATCGCCTTTGGTACAATCTTTTGCATCGATCAGATTCGTGATGTGTATACGCACCTAACGGCCAAAAGGGAACGTTGATAGAGATACGGTCTCAAAGTTATCATTATGTACAAATGTGAATTTGCATCATCATCTTCTTCTTCTTCTTCTTCTTCTTCTTCTTCTTCTTCGTCTCCTCCCCCTCCTTTGTTTCTAATCTTACAATTTATGCTTCTTCTGCCCCGGCTTCAACTTGGCGAACTCCTTCTGAGGAATGCCAGCGACCTGTCCCTGCAGCCCTCGAACAGTTCGTCCACCACAAGCGTGTTCAGCTTGTCATTCTCAGGGCTAGTCAGCTTCTTGATTTTCAGCATGCTATTGCGTTCAGGTGTGAMCCCAGCCACTCTTTGACCTCCTTAAGCACGGCGCTTCTGTACTCGGCTTGCGGGCATTCGATCACCTTATTGACGAAACCGCTTTCAAGCAGCTTATCGATGCCGATCTTTCGGCTCGCAATCAATGCCTCCTTCGCTCGGGAGACCCCGAGGCGGCTTACGAAGGTCTGACTTGCACCGCCCTCGGCTACCAGGCCAAGGCTGGAGAATGGCGTTAACAGGTGGGTGCTTGGAGCGGCGAAGATGAAATCTGAGAAGGCTACGAGGGCGGCTGTGAGACCGATGACAGGCCCGTTGAGTGCGGTGGCGAGAATATTGGAGTGGTTCTTGAATGCATGCACGCTGTTGAGATTGTTGGCCACTGTGGTCTGGAGCCCGAAACGGAATGGGTCCATGCCAGGTGGGGGATGGCGATTCTGGGAGAAATCTGCACCTCTGCAGTATGTCTTCACTGTTAGCCTTGGGGGCGTACTCTATGAATGGGGGCCGAGAGAAACAAGTGGCATACGCTGAGAAAAAACGCCCTTCGCCTATCACAAGGGTTATGTAGATTTCGGGTCGCTTGTCGACCGTCTGGAGGAGCGCGGCGAACTGGAAGAACTCATCTTTGGTCAACGAGTTTAGGTTTAATAAACACCGGGGAAAACTCCGGGACGCAGTTCTTGCATTAGAGAAAACGCCGGCGTCAGAGCTATCTTTCATCAACTAGTGTGCTATATATCACATACGACCTGCCTACACGCACGAGCCACAACTTCCTCCACTTAATCCATGCTCCGTAATTTGGTTCAACGTTTGAATGATGGATGAAGGCACATAGCAGTACGACTCACATACTAAGACGTACTGTTTTGGGCCGAAGAGTGGGCGCATGATGTCAAAGTCCCGTCAGGTCTCCCGCTACTTCTCTTTTCAAGCCCGTTAAATCACCTTCGACCTCTCTCTTCAACCCCACCAAGTCCCCTTTAACATCTCTCTTTAAACCTACCAAATCCTCAATCTCCTCCCTCTTCAAACCTACCAAATCCTCAACCTCCTCCCTCTTCAAACCTACCAAATCCTCAACCTCCTCCCTCTTCAAACCTATCAAATCCTTGACCTCCTCCCTTCTTAATAGACCCACAGCTTCCTCTCTCTTCAACCCCGTTAAGTCGGTAATTTCAGCCCTCTTAATATCTGAAAGACTGCGATCATTTACCGCCACTCTCTTTCCGATAACGTTGTATGGTACGACCTCGGGGCTTGGATTTGAGATTGGAAAGGCAGTTATGGTGGTAAGAGTAAGGGCAGCGAGGCTTAGGATGATAGTACGGGTGGCGATGGTAGGCATTTTATTCAGGCTTACTGTTATGTATGTAAGGAGGGGAAGAAGAGGTAGGGTGTACGGTTGGTGGGGCAGAAGCATACAGGGAAGGCAGGTAGGATAGAGTAAGTAAGTAGAGGCAATGGAGAGAAACATTCTTGAGAAGAGAAAAGTATACATGGAAAAGAAAAAGGTAGCAAGTGTACGAACGGAAACCTGTGGGGAAATGGATGAGAGGTGTGAATACGTACTGTATATTTGAATAATTGTGACGGGCAGGATGTATTAGAAAGGGCTCAAGAGGAAACGATGACGCGTATGTGGAAGTGATATCGTCAGACTTTATGGGAGCTTGAGCGAGTGAGGACGACTATTGATATATGAGAATTATAGATGTGGGTTTAGACTATCGAACGAAAAGTTGAAAATCGATTGCGTTAGTGATGCCGGATCGTGTTAGTGGTGCCATTCACCAAGTTCCCCCTGCACACAACATTCGGGGATTCTTAGTCACGCAGAGAAAAGAAGCAAGAAGCTTTATAATCGGATTGCATGATTAACATGTGTGCTTTCTACTGCAGGCAGGATCAATATTTCCGCCTGTTAGGAGCACGCACGATGGTGAATCGAAACTCACATTAACGCCCTGTTCCTTCCACCTAATCATGGCATGGTGGTTTCTGCATGTTTGCGGAGTACTGATTACAAATTAGTTCTCTGTTGGAAATGAGAAAGGTCTTGTGATACACCCAAAGCACCCCACAGAGGATTGGGAGCAGAGGTGCAGGGACGATCCCATCCTCTCATGCATTATGTGATCCACAAACGCCAATGGCATCCACTAAAGACTTATCAAAAGAAATCAAGCGACATGGGAACCTCCACTATCTCTACATACATGTTGACCGCTACTAAATTGCGTCGGGATTAAGTCAGACCCGCATTCGACTGTGGACTTTGAGACCCTGCATAAACGCATGTTACGCCCGACTAGTTGGAATTGACCACTCAATGAATGCCATCACATCTTAACCAACTTCTCGTACGATTTGTATCTCAGATAAGGTATAACAGGTGCGAGATACGATATGCATTCATCTGTAAAACTAGACAAGCACATCACGATTCGGGAAAGTCCGTAGCTAGTAGTTTAGAGAACTTGTATGGTTTGGGGAATCCGTCATGTTGTAAGCTTATTAATAACATCAGCTGTGATTGCACGTCACTTTTGACTTCAAGTATAAGCTTGACGGGGCGAAAGTGTGAGGTTTCGGATTATGCGGGGTGTAGGCGGGGTGGCCTTACGGTCGGGACTGGTTTACTCCGTTGATGGATTGATATCTGAGGACGGACGGCCATAATGCAGCTGAGAATTTCTTGATGTTAGTTCTCTCCCATCAGCACAAATACATTTCATAGATTACACAATGGGTCCATCCAAGGATGCAAAATATGAAGTGCACTATTCGGACAATGAGTACGAGGAATCGGAAGCCCTCCTCGCGAGTTCTCATCTACAACCGCAAGCCAAGTTCCGGCAATGGAGTGTCATACTTCTTGCCATCTCAACTCTGATAATACTATCAGAAACAGCTCTAATAATTTACCTACACAAACCCAATTCATATACCTCGCCAAGTATTATTAATCTTCCTCAATTGCTGTGGTCTGACTAATGACCTTCCACCTAGACGGCTTTGACTTAACCCGCAAGAAATTTCGCACGGTATACGAGCCTTCTATCTTCACATCTGAAAACGAGACCCTCGCATCCTCAGCCTGGGACAACATTCTCGCGGGCCACGGTGTCGTAGCAATAGATCCCGCATACGCACGTCAGCAAAACCTTCCCGAAACCGCTGTCTTACCCAAGGGGAGAGGGAAGGGGAAGTTGATGTATGTTGTTGAGGCTTACCATGCTATGCATTGTGTTGTGAGTCAGAATCCAACTTTCTACCGTAACCTTGTTCAATTGAATTCGTTAACGATGTTTGAGCAGGCCACTCTCCGCAACCACTACATATCTCTCTCTCTCAACACAGCCTGGAACTGGTCCCGCGAACATGACAACCATTGCTTTGATGCAATACGCCAATACATCATGTGCAATGTGGACGACACCTTACTATACACTACCGGTCATCGTGACGCAGGACTTGGGCAAAGTAAGATGTGTCAGGATTGGGATGCGCTGAGAGACTGGGCTGAAGAGAGATCGGCGGATTATTTCGATTTCGAGCCGGGTACCCCCGGGATTGAAGGAGGGCATTTAGGGAAGTACCACGAAGGGGATGGGCTGCCGGTTGGTGGGCTTAGCTAAAAGTCAGTAAAAAGGAAGAACAGTGTCTAACGGGGTGTTGGGGACCGGAGGGACTTGACAACGTCATCCCCAAGTGTTTCTATGCGTATTTTCACGGCAGCATGGCGACCTGCGTATATGGAAACTTTCGGCGGACTTTAGTTACGAGTGACGATAATTTGAAAAGGGAAGGAGTTTGACTCCAACCTTGGTTAATCCATTTTTAAGTAAACCTTGATAAAATGCATGGAATAAAATGGGAGATGGATTGACCCATAGTGACTGACGTGCGAGAAATCATGTGGAATAGCAATCGGTGTAATTGAGCTGAACAACTCTATCTACGCGGGATGTGTGGTAAGCGGTGGGATGCCCCCTTACAGGTTGCTGTGCCTAATTTGGATCTACCCAAATGCCAAATGACCGCTTCACTACAGTATCTTGACTTGTCGCGATTACCCCCCTATAATTCAACAAAGCCTTCGACCATCTTTCCTTGGTGCGCCTTTACAAACTAATGAACTGATCAACTGAAGGACAATGAAAGCTACTCGATAACGATCCCTCCGTCTGATCCTTCGTCAGAATTATAACCGCTTTGAGACAAAGAAGGTGAGAGTTGGAGCTCTGCATCCAAATTTTCGTAATAAATGGAACCTTCTTCAGATTCCGAGGAAGACCCTCCAAAAATGCTTAGTATATCGCTCATACTTTCAAACTCCATATCTCTTGTACAGGGGTAGCTACATAGGCATATAAAGGGTCTATGAGCTGCACTTCCCAGGCCAGTGTATTCATTTCGTGGAGGCCAATCCGCATCATCCCAGTACGGACATCTCTGCTCTCGGCCTTCCCAAAGACGCTCGAAATCTTCACGACTATAGTCCTTCGTATATAGTCTCTGGCGCTGCTGTTCTCTTCTATAGTTACCAATATTGTAGCCACATCTATCAAGGACTGCATCCCATAGATCTCCGGGGTAGCTGCCAAGGTCGTTGCGTTCATTGAGGCACGTCCCCGAGTATGCAATATATGAGACGGAGGCACCATATTTATCCACGGCGTTCACATCAACACCCCGCTTGATAACGTATTCTAAGGCCATCGACCATGTCTGCTGTTTTGGCGAAGGAATAATGGAGCGGAAAAACTTATGTAGCCAGTTCCTGCCCTCGGGATCGGTGGAGTTAGCCTTGCAGCCATTATCCAGAAGAAACTGGAGGAGCTTGATCCTCGTTTTTTCATCAACTACTGTGCTGCAGGACAGAAAGTGGGCATATTCTGGTACCGCAAGCAAAAAAAGACACTCTCCATCATAGGTCTCTGACCTGACGAGATCGAAGCATGAACTCAAGGAGAAGAGTGTTTTAAAATGCTCATAGTTCAAACGGGTCCTCTGTAATTCTCTTAGCCTAATTGCATGCATATTGGGGGAACTTACCGCAGATACCAAATTTGATATCAAAAGATGTACAAAGCTGAGATCATCTTTTACCGGTACCGTTGGGTCCGCACCCGCTCCTAAAAGAATTGGTAATATCGTATCATGGTTTTGATTCACCAGCCAAAGCCGATGGAGAGGTGTTCTATATCCTTCCTGATTAGTAAGTAGGTTAGGGAAGGCAGGGAAGGACCTAGATCTGACGTACGTTTCCATGGACGCGCCTTGTCTGTCCACAGCAACCTCGTCCACATCCAAGCCATTCCGAATCAGAAATTGGCACATCCTCGGATGTCCGATTCCAAACTATAAAAGCCAGATTAGTGAATTCCTGCTAGTTGCACAATTGCTCACATGAAGTAATGACCATCCCCTAGGGTCATGGTCCCGAAGACTAGCCTTTCCATCAGCGATAAGACGTTTAAGATCGTCAAGTCGACCACCTTTTGCTAATTGAAAGACTAGAGAGTCAGTCGGCAGTACATTGTTTACGCAAAGCCTGGGTATGCTGAGAAAGCTGCCGTCTCGTGTTTGTCTTTGATTCACGGAAAGAGTGAACATTGACTTTAGCGAGCTATGCTTGAATTCGAATTTGGCCACAAATTGTTTACTAAAAGACTTTGTCTCATTCTCTTTGCCAGCTTGGTCTCGAGCGTCGAGCTTTCGCCGTCGCTTATTAGTAGTGACTGTCAATACTCCGGTATCGAAAGCGATCTGTTTACGTTTACGGTTCTGGTCTAGGACCATGCCAGGCTGGATAACTGCGGGTACCGGTGGAAAATCTATAGATGGTTAGGAAACTACATGAGTCGTCGACGCCCGGAGCGAGCAGTTTCATACCTGTGCTATTCACTGCTATAGCTGGAGCCGAAAGCAGCAGCTTATTCACTAACCGCAAGTCTTCGGATATGGTCGGGATCAATCTTTGATGGTCGACTGGCTGACAGGTAGACCTTGGCCCGGATTCCATCTCCTGGGCGCACTCTAGAAAGGTTTCCAGGTCTGAGAACAGCTGTGTAGCGTCTTCAGATTCAACATTGCATTCCTTCTCATTGACAAGCTTCAGTAGACGAGTGATACTCTCTTCGATCTTAGTATTATTGCAGATGGTTTTATCCTCAACATTCTCCTCAGGGTAACCATCGCCGACATTTGTGTCAACTGCGTCGATGCTCGCGATGCTGTGATTCTTGGATATTGTCGCCGGTTGATAGGACCCCAATCTGTGTCTGATCTGTTGGAGAATCTCTAAGATCTTGGTCGACTGAGTATTTGACATCGATATTTGGATCGTCTGCAAGATGCTCAACTTCACATTAAGCAGCATAGTATGATCGCGAATCACATCCTGCATACGATCCATTTCCTTCTCAGAGACAACTATCTTAACCCAATTCCATACCCTGTCCATGCATTTATCGGTGTTCGAGATGTGGAGCTGCTGGAGCTTCTCTTCGAAGGCAACGACGTCGTTCGCGCATTTGCTTGCGAGAACTGTAAGATCGGCCAAATCTTCATCGGTCACGTGTTCGAAGGATTGTTGCGATAGCTTTTCGAGAATGCTTCGGAGTTGTGAGAGCCAGCCCACGAGCCTGTGAATGGTCTTGGGGCCATCTTTAATAGCTGAGATTGTTTCGTGAATAGTTTTTGCTGAGTTCACAGCTAACAAAATGAAAGTTACGATATTGGCACCGGCCTCCATTACCAGGAGAATAGTAGCCAAGGTAGGACGTCAGCGATGAGAATGATGTGGGTGCAGAAAGGTCGGATTACTGAGGCGGGGCTTGAGTTAGGATTCGGCGCGTATTAAATCAGCCTCGTCAGCCTAGAAGGCAGCTGACAGGCTTGTGTAACATCTTGGAGCCTCTTTTCAGGAAAACCTGTGTAACACTAAAGAGCTCCTTTTCGGGAGAAGGCAATATGGGGCTGAATTTCGCCGCTTTTGCACTGGCACTACGAGGATGTGGCATCGCGCCTACATTCCAGCCTCTAGAGGTGGAAATGCCTCTACTGAGGTATTAAGACCACTCTTTCGTTGTAAAGTTATCCGGACTTCATCCACAACGCTAATGTCTCTTAATATTTCAAGGAATCCACTATCAGAGAAAAGGCGCACGCTGTGACCAGCTCGTGTTTCAGTCATAGACAAGGGGGCTAACTTGAACATCTTTGAACATCACCTTTCTAACATGTTCCTGCGGAACGCTACTCGTTGAATTAATCATGAAGGGCATTAAGCAGTATAACATACTACCTATTTCACGTCATCCTCTGCACAAACGGCTCCCTCTCAATCCCAAGATGCGCCCTCCCATCTTTCCCGACAAACCTCCCATACCCGAAACGATACTCCTTCAACACATCCGGCGACCTAGCTTTCTTCGCACTCCCAGCCCTCGTCATAGCAGCCGCAACATCATCAATGACATGTGAGGCAGCAGCATACGCAATCTGTGACGCGATCGTAATCGGTTGGCGCGGTAGGAAAGGCCGTGACAGTGTCACTCGGCAGATGAAGAGGACGACGAAGTCGAGCATTAGGATTGTTTGCGTGATGATGTACATGGGTCGAGAGAATCGGAAGCGGCGGACGACAGAGTGGAGTGTTGCGGTTTGAGATGTTGGGTCTGAGGTTGTGTCGGCTTGTCGTAGATACTCTCGATCCAAGGATAATTGGACTGCGAATAGACGGCCAAAGGTGTCTGAGGCTACTTGCTTTGCATCGTCGATGGAGATGACTGGCTTGGTCGGATCAATGATATCGGAGCTGTTGAGGATGGTTTTGTAGAGATAGTTTGGCCAGTCTTGCGTGTACTTGTCATCGTGCCATCTCAAATTACCGTCAGCGAGCATGTATCCCGTCGACGAGATGGTACCTCGCAATGTGTTTGTCAAGTTGATCTTGGAGACGTTGTCGTAGTCTGGTTCTCCGATGTACCTTTCCGATAGGATGTTCCCATCCAAGTCGACGCGTACAACCGACTTTTGGGTCTTGAGTCGTGCTTCGCATGAGATTACCGTGCCATTGTACTCGAAAATACTACCATTCACGTTGAATGAACCCATGTTTTTGAATGATTCCGTCTCATCCGTCGCCCATCGACCCCGCACCCATCCGGTCACTATCTGATGCTTTTTCTTCGGATCATTGAATTCCGTACCTGTATCATTTGGGAAATTGGGGCGGAACACAGTGGCCTGGAATTCAGCCGCAGCAGGCGCATTTTCAGTTACCTGTTCAAGGGGGAAACCGACGCCCCATAGCTGGCCTGTCGTCCGGTCGCATTTCACTTCGTCGCCTTTCGGATATCCCCAGCAGAAGCGGAATCCAAACGTTGAGCTATTACCAAAATAATCCACATAGAATTCAGCATTCTGGTTAGGTTTGATTGTAAGTAGATCCTGACACTTCAAATCAGCTCCGTAGCCAGTGCTCTCGTACTCGA
Organism: Nigrograna mackinnonii; assembly: GCA_001007845.1. NCBI lineage: Eukaryota > Fungi > Ascomycota > Dothideomycetes > Pleosporales > Nigrogranaceae > Nigrograna > Nigrograna mackinnonii. The sequence continues at coordinate 67,514 of JGVQ01000133.1, forward strand.
TCTCTGGGTCTTGCGGGTTTAGACCCAGGGCTCCAAACTCAACGGGCATATATCCGTACTCGAATGTAGTCCATGTAGGCAGTTTTGTGAAACCTGTCTGGTTTGCCGCCACAGTGTAAGTTGTTTCATCCTGATTGTCGAGTATGTCTGGTGGCTCAAGATCAAGGAATGGTTCCCTAGAATGCAGAGCATTTACTCCAGTAGAAATCAATGTATCGTACTCATTGAATAGCCCGGCCATCGAGACGGTAAGAACGTTTGATAATAGAACTAAGACACTGAGAAGTCCCAGAACATAATGGCCAACGCGGAACGCCTGAGGAAATATGATAATTGGCGGAAGTGAGTTGTAACTAACGAGCAAGGTACTTCTGGCACTGGCACGTCCTTTCTTTAGATCCTCCATCGGTTTCGTGAATGATATCACTCGACAGACAGCAGCGATATAGGCTCCTAGCAATGTCGCGAACACAGTAGGTGTAAAGCTGAGCGCAAGCTGGACTGTAAAGTCATTACCCTTGGGCAACTCCATGCCATCGTTCTTCTTCATGATACTGTTCATGACGTACAAAGCTATCGTGACAGCGGCAACCAATACCATTGCAGTGACCAAAGAGAGCCAGGATATCTCGAGTACGTCTTTAGCAATGCGTACGTTGTTCAACTTCTCGGTTTGGTTCCGCTGAGGTTCTGCAGGGGAGTCTCCGACACGCAGACCTGGCCGGCCATCCTTCAACATGGCGAGCCTAATTGTATCGTCTCCAAGATGAGCTTTCATCTCGGCTTCTGAAGAATTACTGTGTGGCATGAACTTGGCCTGGACTTCCGGTGACCGTGCAAGATCTATGACTTGTGCCAGACAGTCCGGATCTCGATCTAGCTTAACGCGCCTGGTAGTGACAAGCCAGGCTACCAATGATCCGACTATGAGAGCAACAGCTAGTAGTGCCATTGTCAAGTACGAAAAGACCGGCACTAAAATCATGGTTTCCTGCAAAACTTCCGATTCTACGCTCTGTTGCTGTTCTGGGGCCTTTGATACGAAATTATGACCCATTGCCAATGCGAAGAGGCGTTTGAAAGCCCGATCATACGACTTTTCCAGCGTCTTGGCATCCAGATATTCACTAACCGGTGCAGGTGCTAACGCCTGCACGAAAGGGAGTATGCTGCGAGAATTATCCGACGTGTAAGAAACGTAATCAAGGATGTCCGAATTGTTCAATCGACGGTCGTTTTGAACAAATGATTGCTCATTGACGTCCAGTAAGATCTTAGCAACACCGTTGGGGCCATCTTCCAAAGCATTCGGTGGACTCCCGTCGACAACTATCCTCTTGAAATGAGTCCTATTGAACTCCTGGGGCGAAAGCAGTTCTTGAGATCCCGTTGGCGTGTATGAGAGCACACTACGATTTGCCGCCGTGACCTTGGCCATGACGGGTTCCTTATAGTAATTAACGTCGCAGAAAAGCGCCACTCCGTTACCCCGATCTTTGAAGTTGGGATTCGAGCCTGCCTCCCACCAGGTGGACAAGAATCGGTCCGGGAATTCCGGACATATTTGCGGGTGGCCTTCTGTCATAACCGCAGTGTCGAAGATGAACTCTTCCGCGTCCAGGAATATGTGTCCAGCCAGATATTTCGCTTCAAAGGCATTCCACTCTTCATCGTCATCGAAAACATCAGTTGTCTGGCAACCTTTACCATCCGAAAAAGACTTCCGGTTGTTTGTCGCATTATTGATAACCTTCTCGGGCTCCCAGCAAGTAACCTCTGACCAGTATCTAGTCGTGGATATGGTGACAGATGTTCGCTCTGGATTCTTGACATTCGCAAAATCCGCAGGCGCCAGAACATACGAGTCAGTGCTGAATGGAGGATCGCTTTGTCCTAGCCAAGCTATGGAATATGCAGTGATCAAGAAATTATTGCTCATAGTTTGCGTTTGAGCAGTGTCATCTACAAGTCCAAAAGGCATGCTGACATCGATCTGATAGTTCAGAATTTTGGTGGTAGTTGTAAAGATCGAATTCTGGACGGCTGGTACTATGACCACCAACAGAGTCATCAATACCGTCGAGCTTACAACAATCCAATGCCTTGAGAGCCCAAGTTAGTGAAGGCCTATGCTCAAGAGGGAAATTTTCCTACCGAGCTTTGATGGCTTTGAAGAAGACGGTCATGATGAATTCCGAATCGTAACGACAGAACAGTGCCCGAGAGCTGTAGCCCGAGTCACGAGAGATGCGAACCCAAGGATCAAGGCGCTTGATATCGAGATCGAGAACAGAAATCCACATTCCGAACGCTACAAGCAGAATCGTAGGCAAATATTCAACGACGAATTTCTGCGATGCTGAGAAATCCTCCCCTGGTCCAGTAAAGACTATCCCGCCTTCTTTCTTGTTATAGAAGTGAAGTGCAACAACAGCGGAAAGCAGTCCAGCGGTGATAATGATTGAAAATGCTAAAGCGATTTTGCCGAATGAAAATGGCCTCCATCTTGGCACCACTGCCTTGTCGTCGGACGGGATGCGCTGAATTCCATCGAAGGAAGCAGTTCTGTTCACCGCGAGCAACGGCTGCTTTGGCAACGCCATTGTAAAACGAGAGACCAAAAGGCTCCAAAATGAGCCAAATTTTTGATAATCAATGAGCGCGGCGCATCGTGAGAAAATGGTACCTGGGGTCTTTCTATACAAGACATGCTGCGCCGCCGCATTATATTGCCCTGCAGCGATGCAACAAGAGCTGAGCCTTTGGCCGCCTAGACCAAATTTTTAAGCGCCAATGAAACTGTGATCGGCCGGAATCGCTGGCATCTCGCACGGGTCTAAACTCGATATAAGAAAAATTCCAGGTTCTTGATTGGTGCTTTGACTGCTAACCGTGCCAAAGTGCCATTTCGCCCCCACATCAGCGCTAAGGTCTCAGGAACAGTTCTGCTATTGAGCTGATTCAGCCTCGAAACCGTTGAAAAGGAGCCGCAACACCAGTCTTTTTGGTAGTTTGTATGAAGTTTCGTTCAATCAGGATAGACTACTCACTTAAGGAACAGCCTTGTAGTACACTGTAGCAGCGTGAATGCCTCCTCCCTGCCGTTGTTGAAGCCTAATCGACGCAAGCGAGATTGACTGCTTTGCCAGCCCAACACCAGAAACCTTGTTAGCCCCGTGGCCCCGTACGAAAATAAGTTACGCCCGACACTAACGTACGCCCGGTAATACGCCCGAGGCGCGCCAGAAGCATTTGACAGCTGAGCAGCCACAAGCAAAGGTTGATTTGCAAAGCAGCAACACTGCAATCTCCGCAGTCGTAGTAAAGTTCGTCCGTACTTATATACTGTACGATTATGCTACACGATCTAGGTCGTACCAACCATTATGCTTCATGATCCTTCGACTGCTTATTTGCACGGCGACTTGTACACAAACGGGAACAATGTGGAGGAAATACGGTTTCCTCAGCAATGTACGGATCTGTGGTTGAATCTGATCTTAGATTCAGTCATGTGACACAAACGCATGCGACGGTAAATGCACATGTGCTCACGATCTTGGCTTCTAGTCTTTGTGACTATGAGACCTCTCTTAGTTATAACGTTAATACGCCCAAGAAGACGAAGCCTGCTGCAAGGGTAAGCCCAAACATGGCTCCGATAATCGGCTAAATATCGCAAATAACTACTAGATACGAAGATCTTCAGTTTTCATGAAAACTCCATGGCAGTCCCTACGCCACCAAAAAACCAGATCATCGTGATAGTACAGTCGAAGTTAAATCAAAACAGAAACGAAATCTTCGAAGATACAAACGCCAGATTCCCCTCAAGGGAAACCTAACATCTCCACATTACTTGAGAATAGGATACTATCCGTCGCAATTAGCGGCTTGGCACGATGGCTACTTAGACGTGCTTACACCATCCTTCAACCCCACATATAACTCCATGAGCCTGTTCCAACATCTGGCCATCAAAAGAAAAGCTCTACAATAACCTCATGGCAGACTGGACACCTTCCTCGGCCTTTCCAGGCTACGAAACTAAGACTGTCAGTTTCAAGACTACACCAGATGGAAGCATCAATCTCGATGTTCTGGCGCCCAAAGAGAGAGCGGGGAAACCAGCAACGGTGTTGATTCACATCCATGGCGGTTTCCTGGTATATTTCTCGTTGAAGATTCATTGATTCCTCACTTGCTAATACTGTACACAGATAGTTGGCGACCGAAACGCTTTCATGCCATACTGGCTCGTAAACGCATGCGTTTCGCGGGGTTGGATCTTCGTATCCCCGGAATACCGACTAATCCCCGAATCAACCGCACACAGCTCCGTAGAAGACGCTGTAGATGCCTACCAATGGGTTTTGACCAATCTCGCTCAAGTTATTGGAACCGACATCGGTCCTGTTGTTCTTGCCGGATCGAGTGCGGGTGCGTACTTGGCTCTTACGACCGCATCTCGCGTGGAGAAGCAACCAAGCGCTCTTTTGCTCGTATACGGCATGCTAGACGGTCTTCAAGAACGGTATCTAAAAACAGGGTCCAGCATCTTTGGTCGCCCGCCGATAGACACAGAGCCGTTTCTCACCATGTTTCCTATCGCAACGCAGGGTCCTAAGAGGCCTGCTATATCCGCCCATCCTATTCCAGCAAACCCGGAAACAGATCCTCGCTTTGGACTCATGGCCGCGCTTCACATCGATGCATTGTTTCCGGATTACATGACTGGTGTGTCGGGTTTAAGCCGTTTGATCGCAGAGAACGGCGTCCAAAGCGTCCCCGAGGAACATAGAAGTCTTTTCCCGCTGACATTCTCGTCTTCTCTCAGCAAATTACCTAAGACTATTCTACTGCACGGTGTTAATGACAGCGCTGTACCTTTCTCCCAGAGCGAGTTTGGATTAGAGAAGCTTCGCGCTGCGGGTGTTGATGTTCATCCCGAATTCCCGGAAGATGCGGAGCATGGATTTGATGCTAATGCTGGAAATATTAACGTTGAGAAGGGAGAGGGGAAGGATTTGGTGGCTGTCGGGAGTCTAAAGAAGGTGATTAGTTTGATTGATGAAGCGGTTCAGACTTGCTAGCATCGATAGAGCGCATTTTGGGGACAAGCGGTCAGTTCCTTGCCCTTCGTGTAACTGGCAATGAGCTCGATGAAGCGATTGGTGCCACGTTAAGCAGGTCCATGAAAAGCTGAACAATGGCCCCCACATTTGTTATCTTGTTCTACCGTTGCCTTTTTTCATTTCCCAGTGTCTATAGTCAAGAAAGAACTCATACAAATGACCATATATTGCTCTCTTGAATTACTTGATTCTAAGCATCTCCCCTGATATTTTAAGATTCAATTCTCGGTTGATCATCAACTTATCTCCTTTCTACATTTTCTATCAACAAGACTGTAGCATCGGTGCATTGCCCCGCCTATTACCACAGATTTAGCTTGTGCTCAAAACAACTAGTGGGCGCCCAATGACACCTGCATTTGCTACCGGTCAACACAAATTGAGACGGTATCACAAACCAAGCCTTGTCTGCCTGATTATCTGAACACTTCAAGTTATAAGGCCAGAGAATACCCCCTCTTCATTTACTCCGAACATTTTGAGCACCGCTCAGGTTTGTGAACAAATACAGGCGAATCTGACGAAAACTAGTAAAGAAAGCATGACGACTGAGAGAGATTCCGATCATTCTCAATCAGGGAAAGGAGAGGAGTAAGCTTCAATCCAAAAATAATATAGCCTTCAGGCTGACAGTTCATCTCAGCTATTATTCAAATGAAACAGGGATCGAGAACTAGAGCCCAGAGCATTTCGATTTCGAGAACAACAACGGCCCTACTATTGACATCATCGACTCAATCAGTTCCGGCGGAGAAGCCCATATTGAAGAAGTCATCATGTTGGACACATTTAAAGATTCTCCCTTCCGTTGTGTGCGACGGTCATACAACCATGTTCTCAAACGCGATTTCCGAAAGAGAAAGCGCGAACTTGAAAGGGAGGTCAAGATACTGAAGAAACTCCATGATCAGCGACATTTAGTCCAATTCCGAGGAAGTTACACAAACCGAGCCAGGGATCCCACGAAAATAGAACTGGTTGTGCTGCAATCTCCCCGTGCGGATTGTGATCTTGCCGATCTGCTCGATCAAGCGCCCACCAGCAGAGAACAGCTGCTATCGAATGCCAATCTAGAGCGAGGCATCGGATGCTTAGCGTCGGCTTTATACTATCTACATAGTTCTGGCATTCAGCATAAAGATATCGCCCCTAAGAATATTCTAGTGCACAGAGACGATCTCATTCTTACTGATTTTGGTTTGTCCATCGACTTTTCGAGTAACATGAAGTCCGAAACGTCTGGCTATGCGAGACAACAGGCCAAGTATCGTGCTCCTGAGTGCCATCCCGGAAGAAAGCACTCATGTGCATCTGATGTGTTTTCCCTTGGCTGTGTGTTCTTTGAGATCTTCGTGGTCCTTTTTGACTTTCACGGCGGTCTCGAGGCAGAGAAAGGCCCCCGGGACGTCGAAGAGTATCGGAAAGCCCTTCCGGGGGACTCATCGATGGCTGGAGAGAGAGTGGGGTGCTTCATCAAGTGTCGAAGGCTCAAAGAATCCGAGCCGAGTTTTCTGGTTGAAGAAAACGCAGCTGATGACTGCGCGTCCTCCCCAAGACCGACCCAAAATGCTCGCAATGTTACTCGAGGTAAAGGGAGAATGCGAAAAGAAGGGAGATAGTTTCACCCCCATTGCCTGCAACTACTGTATGTGTCGCATCCAGAGTCTTGATCCAGCAATGGAAAACGAGCCAGCAATGGAGTGCAGAGATATGCCATGTGGCCGTACCTGGCAACCAATGCAAAGTTCACAACAAACATATCTTTACGGTAGGTCGCATAATCCATATTGTGGTATGCAACTAGTAACGAAACTTAGATTCTTGTGCATGGATCGCCAGCCGGGGTGTGAATGCCCTAAGTAGCGTCTATGCTATTAGCCGGTGGAACTTAATATTCCATTTCGACAATGGCCAAAAGCTCAGGATGTATGGTACTCGACCTACAAGCATTATTGAGATGCAATTCGACTTCGGAGATCTACTAATAGAGCGTGTTGTCTTTGAAGCAGGTGCATTTGGTAAAATAGTGACTCTGTACAAAGACAGGACTCAGCCAGGGAAGCATTGTTTCAGGAGCAGACCATGCGCTCAAGATTTCACTGAAGGTATATGTGTGTGGGGTAATAAAATATCTTGGGAGCAGGCAAGCCATCTATCAAAGGCAGACCGTGCCGCCTTCGGATCTTTTTACCCTTCCTTTTAACAGAATTCTTGAATTGAACGACATCAGATAGGAGAGCTTTCAGAGCAGTCAGTCTAATGAACATGCCCTATTCAAAAAGGCTCAAAACTACATAATTATTCTCACATGTGAGATTGCAAGAAAATATGTTAAAGATACGGAAGTTTTACTCTGCCCCTGATAGTAGTTTATAAGGAATAGCTTCAATCGTAGCTAATCTAACTAGAACTTCTGAATATTGATAGTATGATTTGAGTAACGGCTCCGAAGTTATACCAGCTTCAACGGAAGAAATTTGATCGTCTCCGTAAATTTGGTTGAAACGAGGAGCACGAAGTCTAATCATCGTAATATCGGACCAACCAATACTAGATCTATTTCTTCCAGTCCTTAACGAGCTTCCACCGAAGCATACCGTAATTCTTCTCATTAGCGAAGATTCCCAGAATCACAGACACTTCAGATCCTGCCGCCACTCTTGCCACAGCGTTGGGGTAATCCTTCCAGAAAACGGACTTCTTAGAATGATCAACCATTAGAACATTCTTGCTATCATCGGTAGCAGGGAAGACGCGAAGGGGTATTATCGGGGGCGGCTTCGTGTTTCCATCGAAGATACCCAGGCGCCATTCCTTTCCATTAATGACTTCTTGACAGTGCTGACAACCAAAGGAAATCTTGAACTCGACTTGTGCATCCGACATCGGTATGAGGAAACTCGGTGAGGTCTTTTCGAGGTTGAAGATGTTGCCGACGCCCGTATACTCTGCGGAGAGGCATACTGGTGATGTCTCAAAGAACTCGTAAATTTTCGGTCCTAGATCTTTTACATCTCTACTTAGTGGAAAGTGGGTAAGTTCGAATTCTTGGTTGCTGATTGTGAACCACTTCGCTGAAGGTCGTTGCGAAAGGTCTGAACCATTTGTCGGGAGGGTGCTGCGTTCAAAGATGCCCCAGAACGGATCCACGATTTTGGGTTGATTGTTGTCTAAATACACCTTGCACCAGGCATGTCCAGACTCTTTGAAGTATTCTGGGACATGTTTTTGGCTCTCGGCCTTGCTGAAACTGACTGGCTTATAATCGGAAAGTTTTACCACTCCACTGACGACCTCACATTTCAGCCCACTCTCTTGGGCAAGAGCAGCATAGAGATGAGCGATGTCAGTGCAAATTCCCATTTGAAGACCAATGACGACATTGGGGTTCAGAAATGTATCTTCCATAATTGCCTTGGCCACTAAATCGTCCCGTTTCTTGTCTTGAGTGATGTTGGCGCCGATCCATGTGAAGATTATGCGGCTAATAATCGTATAAGCACAGTTAAGTTCGTAGCTTAGGCTTACTTACGCTTTCATGACCGGGTCGTTCTGGAAGCTGCCATTCAAAAACTGGGCTAGCTTCTTTACCCAATTTTTCTGGTCTGCCTTCACGAGGAAATCACCCTCCTGAAGCATTTTCTCGAGGGCGTAATCGGGATGGGCAGCCCAAGAGTCGGCGTAATCAAAGTTGCGGCATCTTAGGCAACACTTATCAACGTCATGAGGAACGTCGGGGTAGCCAACGTCCTTACATCCAGCACAATTGTTCGATAAGTAGATCTTTGGTTTCGCGGCCATTTCGTATGCAAAGTGTGCTATAATGGAAGTGGATGGTTTGACTGAGATTCAAAAGAGTAGATTGTCTAGTTAAAGTTGTTACAGTAAAAGATGTGGTCCACCTTATATATTCTCCATTTCCAAAATAGATGTATTATAACTCTCAGAGGCCCTGAATATGGAAGAATTAGTGGCTCAGATTGTTCCAACTTTGACCCATGTCCACCTGCTACTTAACATAGAAGGTCGATGCGGAAGCCAAGCATGTCGGTATGGTCAGCTAGTACGAAGCACCTTTGCAGAAGACTCCAGCTCGGCTTTAGCAATTACCAGTTTGTAAATCAATAAGTATCACCCTTTTGGTGCACGGGATGACGGACATGCATACACTAGGACCTATGGCGGCTTCATAAGCTTCTCCCCAGCTTTCTCCGCATCCCTCAGCGCCGCCTCCAGTAACTCCTACACCGCAATATTCCTGTGCACATTTGTGCAGCATCTAGCACAATACTCGTCTTCCATGCTTCACCGCACTTTTATATTTGTACAAATAGATCATACGTGGTCAGACGGCGGTAAGAAGCATTTTCTTGGCTACCGACCACCAATTCCAAGAGAGTTAGCTTTTAGGTTTTCATAGACATTCTTGCTCGTCCTGTCCATATTCTAAGCACCCTACAACAGCTAGCTATTTAAAGCGAGTCGTGGCTCACCATACAATCATGCTACTGTATGTCCTCCAACCAGAAACATCCTGAGCGAGCATTCAGCTCGTATAGACCTGCAGGATAGATTACGGCGGAGAGCTCAGTTGCCAGGGCTGATAGAGTAAACAACCGACGACAGACATTCTGACAAGCCTAGATAGTCATCAACTAGACTTCACAAATTACTATTGTGTCCTTCTACGATAGATGCGTTGCTGCAATATCCGAATATCATGGGTCGTTCACGTAGACAATATCCAAAATTCACAAGTACAATTAAAAACAAACAACCGCTTCATAGTCCAATACAGTTAACAAAATTGAGCCCACCTTCGACAAATAATAATAATTCAATAGAGAAACCTCGCTTGTACTCCCAACTTCCAACATGTCCGCTACCGCCAAGTAAATATCCTCCTCTTAAGACTAACAGTAGACACAGGCCTCTGAGATTCGGGTACCTCAGCTTCAGCCACTGAAGACATACTACTGTGGGGCTCTAATTCATAAATGCCCTTCACTTCGACACTCGTATCCGGCAATTCAGGCACTGAGACCGTGGAGTCGTTATATGCCCACCCACTTTGACTCTGTTCAACTTGCATCAACAGCTCCCTCCCTCTCGTCTCCAACGCATGGACGTCTCTAACCTGTGTTCGCATAAGAACGTATTCGTTTCGTAAAGTGCTCCCAGCATCGAATCCACTCATGTAATACTCCTCCGGCATTGGATCTTGCTGTCTTACCGCAAACAAGGCCATACAATAATCATTATAAAACTCGATATTTGTTTTGTCCAGATTGCGCGCTTCCCGCATGTATACGAGAGCATGATCGAAGTTTCTACGTTGGAAGTGGAAGCGGCCACGGTGGTTGTAGAATGTTGCGTTGGCTTGTCGTTGGGAGTGCTCGCTGCAGCAGCATGAGGGTGTGAAGAACCATTGGAGTTTTTCAGGTTTGGAAAGTGTGGATTCGACGAGTCTGCGGAGCGGAAGATGGAATTCGTCGTGTAGGCTTATGTGAGCGTAATTGTCGGTGAAGATTAAGACGTAGTCGTTTTTGTTTTGGTGGTTGAGGTAGAGTTGCTATGGTTTGAAATCAGTATCGCCAGGTTTTTATTAGGATGTGAAGTGGATGCGCTGTACGCACTTTGATTGCAGCTTTTCGCGCTTCACCAGCTTCGAGAGCTGATTCGAGCTCTGAAGGCAATGTGCCGCCCCATTTGTACTTCTTACCGCCTTTCAACTGCATGACCCAGCCACCCACAGAATTCAGAGCAATATCATAGATACTCCCGTACTTCTTACGACCAACCTCTCTTTGTAATTCATCTTCTAGGTCTGGTGGTAAATTATGCCATTTGTAACGCTTCAACCGGAACGCATCAGCGAAGAAAGCTCCCGAGCCGGGTCCGAGACTCAAAAGCAGATCTTCGTCTCTATATGGAGGATTATGAGCTCTATTTTGATTGGCAAGAGCTCGGACGCCGTCGATTTCGTTAATGAGTTGGGCGCTCGAGGGTATGGGGTGGTTTGAGTTGCCGCGGGTCCAGCTTCCTGCGAAGGAGAAGCAGTCATGTCCGCGTAGATTGTACACATATTTGTTCGCTGCGAATCCTACATGTTCAGAGGCGAAGTTTGTAGGGAGACCGTAGCTAGATAGGAATCTGTAAGCCTAGGATGTTTGATAATTTTTGGACTGCTCACTAGGCTATTGTAGGACGCTCGTAAGGGCAGCCTGATTGGTTGACCCATGTCACACTTGCCAGATAACTGTTGTGACATCCTAGAAAGGTAAATTGAAGATCTCGCGGCATGGCCTAGAAGTCATGGCTTAAAGTGATGTGTTCGTTTCAGTTTTCAAGCAGAAACGAGTGGGAAATTCAGAGAAGGCTGTGGACGTGGACGTGATGAGGGGTGCATGCGGGACTCTCACAGCTGAGGCTTGAATCCTCGCGTGTGTTACCAATCGCTTGACCATTTCCGGCGGCTGGGCATATTGAAGGCTTGCAGATACATCGCGATTGGCCAAGAGAAATGTCGTTTAGCCCTGCTGTCGCCTTCAGCCTCGCGTGGGTTGCAGAGGGCGTTGTGGCGTATCCAATCACAACACACCCTTACACTGAGTTCAACCGACGGGCATATGACAGGACCACCTTGGCGGTTCTACCTGGGGCCATGGCAATGAAGCATGATGCGTTGTAGTAGGCGAGTCAGCCGTTGATATAAGAAAGGCTGGAAAACTTTGCTTTTGAACTCTCCTGTCGCAAGTCATGGGCGTCATCGGGTATCTTAGAGAACGGTTACGGACGTTGAAACCTACATTTGACAATACAGAGACTCCTTTCCAACTCTGGGCTTCTCTCAGCGGGCGACAATGGATTTATTTTCTGGTGAGATGATCCCCAAATTCATATTGCGTAGTACTGCTCTAACCTCTTGCAGGTTGGATTCTTTGCCTGGACATGGGACGCATTTGATTTCCACACAGTCACGATGACCTATCCTGAGCTATCGCAAACATTCGGCAAATCAACAAAGCAGATATCAGTAGGAGTGACACTGGTTCTCATGTTCCGTCCTCTCGGTGCGGCAATTTTCGGCCTTGCCGCTGATCGTTTCGGAAGGAAATGGCCATTCATTGTGAACAACGTGCTCCTTATTCTCTTTGAGCTCGGTACAGGTTTCTGTAAGACTTATTCGGCATTTCTAGCTGTTCGGGCATTATTCGGTTTCGCAATGGGAGGTATCTACGGGAATGCAGCTGCGACTGCTTTGGAAGACTGCCCCGAGGCGGCGAGAGGCTTGATGTCAGGGATATATCAAAGCGGATATCCTTTTGGCTACCTACTTGCTACGGTATTCTGGAAAGCATTTGACGATAATACACCACATGGGTGGAGAACTCTGTTTTGGTTTGGAGCTGGTCCGCCTGTTCTACTCATCATATCGAGATTGCGTATGGACGAGACCGATACATTTCAGCAAAGAATCCCACTCCGAGGAGCCAAACTTGGTTTCCATGACTTCTTGGAGGAGATCAAGTTGGCGCTTGCTAAGCATTGGCATGTCTTACTTTACCTCATATTGTTAATGACTGGGTTCAACTTTATGGTAAGGAGCGTACTATTGATAATTCTATCTGGTCAGTTGAGTTGACTTTGACTAGTCCCACGGAACTCAAGACCTCTATCCCCTCATGCTGCGAAATAAATATGACTTCGACTCCACCCACATAACCCTCGTACAAGTCACAGCAAACCTAGGCGCAGTTACCGGAGGGACGATTGTTGGCTACGCAAGCCAAATCTTTGGCCGTCGATTTTCAATTGTTATAACATGTTTCCTTGGTGCTGCATTACTGCGACCGTACACCTTCGTATCCGGACCCGGACTATACGCCGCCGCGTTCTTCGAGCAGTTTTGCGTCCAAGGTGCATGGGGAGTGATACCAATTCATCTTATCGAGCTATCTCCTGTCGCCTTTAGGACACTTGTGGTCGGGACCTCATATCAGCTCGGTAACCTTGTATCAGCCGCGTCGAATTCGATCGAAACAGCAATCGGAGAGCGCTATCCTCTCCCGGATAGAGATGGTGAGAAAATATACGATTATAGCCTAGTCATCTGCATCTTCGCGGCGTGCGTGTTTGCATATGTCATCTTAGTGACGAGTGTAGGGCCGGAGAGAAAGGGGGCGGCGATGAGTGATGGTGATGAACAGGAGGAGATGGAGAGGGAGATTGGGGTAGATACATGGAATATGCAAAAGACTGGACCTTCGAGAAGATATTAATGGGTTAGAGGATGATATTGTGGGTGCGATTCGATTCTTTCATCTAGATGAAAACGTGCATCCGGGAGTTTCGGGAGGGAAGTAGCATGAAAGCATTTTGCTGGCGCTGATTTTTCTTGCACTCATCCCACTCTGTCAGGGTTACTTATCTCCATTTCCGGGATCTTTCGATGGGTCGAGTGTAGCATTGATACCGGATGATTCATGAAAGTAGATAAACTGGTCACTGGACTCCCGGTCGACAAGCGGCGTGGACAAAAGGAAGAAAATCAAGATGTTGAATTGTAGCCCTCATTACTCCTGATATATAGATCGCATTTCGGTAGATCCGCCTCGTTCTTGTTCAATTTTGGCGACTTAAGAAATGCCAAGTAAGAAGTAGGTAGTTTGGTTTACTTGTTATTGCCTGCGCAATGGTTTCAGCCACCTTGTAATGACTTGGTGGAAGTGCGTAGCGACTAAGCCTCAGCTATGGACTTTGCAAGCGATCCCGAGCAAAGTTTTCACTGGATATTTGGCATTAGTTCCCCATTTCTCTGGCAAAAAAATCATGGGGACGGTGTTATAGGAACAAGACTTAAGATGAATAGTCCTTCTTGTAAGAATAATCTCTTAGGATGATTTCTGCTAGAGGCATCTAGACGAGGCTGAAGGGGTAGCGAGGCTGAGAAGGCAGCGAGGCTGAGAAGGCAGCGAGCCTGTTCAAGTCTAATGTTTTCTCGGTTGATAGGTAAGCAAAGAGGCTGGCATGCGCACCCGGACAAAGGATTGCGGGCGCCTAGCTACGATACAATGCTGAGGCTGAGCATCAGATAGAGGGTCATTAACCTACACCCGCTCACAACAACGAGTTCAAGCAGAGCTTTGCTCTCTTTCGCGTTCACTATTGACTCCACAGATGATCTCTGGCATCTTCGGGCTACGTAATCGACAGATTGACGTCGAAGCAGGATGGCGCGCCGCCTCCGCCGCGAAGAATACACCGTCGGCTGGGTATGCGCCCTAACGGACGAGCTCACTGCAGCGCAGGAAATGCTTGATGAAGAGCACCAGAACGTCACAACCCCTGAATACGATACGAGCGTTTATACACTGGGTTCTATAGGAGAGCATAACGTTGTGATCGCGTGTCTGCCAGCAGGGTTAATGGGCACTGTATCAGCCGCGTCGGTCGCTACGCACATGAAGGCTACTTTCCCAGCCATCCATTTCGGGGTGATGGTAGGGATCGGAGGTGGCGTTCCTACTAAAGAAGTAGACATACGCCTCGGAGATGTTGTTGTTAGCCTACCAGGCAAAGGTCATGGAGGGGTGGTACAGTATGAGTTTGGGAAATCGACGCCGACTGGGTTCGAGCGGACCGGATTCTTGAACGCTCCTCCACAGATCCTGCTTTCCGCCGTCGCAAAGCTGCGATCAAATCATGACCGGGGGAGGAATAGTCTTTCACCACATCTTACAAAGTTCGGCCGGCTCCCCAAATTCTCTCGCTATAACGCTGGAAGCGATGTGCTGTTTAGTGCAGACTACGATCATTTAGGAGGGGCCAATTGTGTATCATGTGCACCTACAGCAAAGATACGGAGACATCAAAGGGAATTTGATGTGCCCGTAATACATTATGGTGCGGTTGCATCGGGTAATCAGGTGATGAGGGATGGTAAAACAAGAGATCAGATCAGTTCGGATTTTGGAGGGGTGCTCTGTTTCGAGATGGAGGCAGCTGGGTTGATGAATAGCTTTCCATGCTTGATCATTCGAGGTATCTGCGATTACGCCGACTCGCATAAGAATAAGAAGTGGCAGCCCTTTGCAGCAGCAACCGCGGCTGCATATACGAAGGAACTGCTGTCATTAGTGCCAGCAGTCAAAATACCCGTTGCGCAGCCAGTACGCACATCCACGGGAGGTTAGTATCAATTGTCATTATTCTTCAGACGAAGTGAAGCTTACTTTACATACATCGTAGAATCTACCCGGATGTCACAATTTTATGTCCCATTCCAACAGAATAGTCGTTTCATTGGCCGGAGCGCAGAGCTTAGTAGGCTAAAGCAGAAGCTCTTCGAGGATCAAGACTGCCAGAGACTAGCTCTTGTCGGACTCGGCGGTATTGGCAAGACGCAAGTCATATTACGGCTTGCGTACTCTATCAAACATGAGCATCCTGATTTCTCTGTATATTGGGTACCAGCGTTGAGTATGGAGACTTTTGAGCAGGCATATTCGGACATTGCGCGACTATTGGGCGTCAATCCTAGAGACGGCGAAGGTGACGTCCGAGCAGCGGTCCAGCAACAACTAAGCACGAAAAATGCCGGGAAGTGGGTGATGATTGTCGATAATGCTGATGATCAGGAACTTGTGTGCGGTCGAAAGCAAGAAAAGGGCCTAGTAGACTTTCTACCTGAGAGTGATGATGGCCTAACCGTGTTCACCACCAGGCATTACGAAGTTGCGCAGTCTGTCGCAGGTTGCGATGTAATTGAGATTAAAAAGATGGAAAGTAGGGAGGCGGTTGATTTACTGGTAAATTCGTTGAATCGCAAGAGCTCTGCCTTCAGTGACGCTGCTGTGGACAATCTTCTCACAGAACTGGACTCTCTCCCGTTAGCAATCATGCAGGCGGCAGCATACATTAACATCAACCAAAGCTCCGTGTCCGAGTATCTTGGACTTTTGAAGAACACAGAGCAGGACGCAATCACGACCCTTAGCCGAGAATTTTACGACAACACACGATACAACAGGTCGGGCCACGCAGTCGCAAAGACTTGGACTATCACGTTCAACAAGATCCTCGAGCGAGATGCACGAGCTGTAGAGCTTCTCGACTTCATATCTCGCATCGAATGGAAGGCAATCCCCTACTCTATCTTGCCATCACCTCATTCTAAAGCTCAGATGTCGGAAGCGATTGGAACCTTATGCTCGTACTCCTTTGTGGAGCGAAGTAGCGATGGCACAATGCTTGAAATGCATAGGCTTGTTCACCTGGCGGCAAGAATATGGGTTCGACAGAACGGTCGTGACGTTAAGACCACTATAGCAGCCTTGAGACATCTTGCTAGGACCCTTCCATGGTACCGCTGGGAGGATCGTAAGATTTGGAGGCAATGTATACCACATGTTGTGCACTTATTTAAGGACGAGCATTGTGAACATACACATGACACAATTAAACTTCTCGTAAGGGCTGCGAAATACTTACGCTCTGACGGAAGGTTCAAAGAAGCTGTACACTGGTTACAGGTGTCCTGTAGATGGGGGGATGCTAACCTTGCTGAAAACGACCCGGATCGACTGACATCAAAATATGAGCTAGCAAAGACTTACAGACGCATCGGACGGGTTAGCGAGGCAGTTTCAATCATGGAGCATATCGTTGACATAGAAGCTACCTCACTTTCAGAGGAAGATTCAGATCGATTAACGTCAGTGGCCGAGCTCGCATCCTCGTATAGGATGAGCGGACAGCATGAAAAAGCTATCAGGCTCTTTAAACATGTAGTAAAGATTCGAGACAAATCGTTTGGGGAAACTGACGATCATCGATTAGCTTCACAACACGAACTGGCAGTCACATATGTGCGGACGGGGGAAGTTCAGGCAGCTATCGAGCTGTTTCAACAAATAGGGACGAACCGAAAAGCTACGCTCCCAGAAGATCATCCAAAGCGGCTTGTAACGGAATATGAGCTTGCGAATGCTTATTATGAAGACAAACAATTTGTGAAAGCTGTAGAATTACTGGAACATATCGTCAAGGTACAAACAAAAGTATCATCAGAAGACCACCCAGATCGACTGAATTCAGAATTTCTACTCGCCCGTGCATATAAAAGGAATGGCCAAATTCAAGAAGCAATCGGGCTGATGGAGCATGTTACTATAGCAAATGCCAAGATACTCCCAGAGACCCATGCCAATCGACTAGCAACACAGTATACACTTGGATACATGTACTTCGAAGATGGGCAGCTTGAAAGGGCGAAGAGGATTCTAGAAAATGTTGTTGCAATACAAACTCAAATCTGCAGGGAAGACGATCCTAATCGAAAGAACGCGGAGAACTGGCTAGCCGCAACTCGTAGAGCCCTCTCACGGGGTCCTGCTACTTCCTGAGGCAGCGCAAGACGGTCGGAATGAAGATGAATTCCAGTCAGATCATGCATCTTCTTGAGGCAGTATTATCCCAGAGTCAGATTCGAAACGATCTCTACCATCCCAGACCCCAGGCGAATTTAGCTCTCCGGAAAAGCGAAGACGTATTTAGAAACACCCGGCGAAAGAGCAGATAGCGGCGTCAGTTACATATGAAGGTTATCGGATACAAGCGACGGCGTTAGGCGATGGATCTGGATAATCGGGGTTATCCAACGTCCGAAAGCTTATCTCGATTACTCCTAGTGTAGTTAGCAGCCACCTGGACCCGGAAATGTCACTAACACGTGACCATTTGTTTCCCGCCTACGGATAAGGAATTGCGACATCGGGTGGGTCCGTGATGAAGTTTCCCAACGCAATAGGGTACCCCATCAACTCTAGGCACGTATCTTATATTGTTGCAGGAACTTCAATTGCCTATAAGCATCCTTCAACATATATATCTTGACCCAAATCTCAAAATTTCGGTCTCTAGATTTCGATATCGGCATATCCCCGCACCAAAAGACCGCGGATAAGTCGGCAGCTCCACTTCGTCACGATGCGCTTGTTGCTTCGGGAATAATGTCCCGGACGGTGCATGCATGCTAGGCTACAGGAAAAGAATGTGCCGAAACATAAAGAACCTTTTCGCCATGGCTTTCTACTTTGCCCCCCTGGTCCAATTTGATTGTTTTCTCGCTTCCGCAAATCCTTCACGACCAGTTTTAGGGGAACTTTTTCTTGGGAATTGGATCTTGGCCTTGGACTTGCGATTGATGCGAGCCAAGGCGGGAGATATGATAACAAGCGCTATTCATGAATGAGGTTAAAAGTCAAAATGGAGGCGATGACGGAGACCATGCGCAAGCATCAACGTCGAGGAATGATGTGGATTTGGATGTAGAGAGAAATACTACAGGACCCTCCCTCCAACGAGAGGTCTCAGGACCCCCATATTCTATATTCAGCGAGCCCATGAAGCTATGGATCATCTTTCTCGTCTCAGTCTCCGCGCTTATATCGCCGTTTGCTGCTACTGTCTTTTATCCTGCCCTTAATGTACTCTCGGATGTTTTGGATGTTACTCCGACTATGGTCAATATTTCACTGACGACGTATATGGTACGGAATCTATCTTAGGCACTGTATACTCTTGCTGATGATAGTGACTAGATTGCACAAGCCATTGCACCTTCTGTCATTGCGGGAATGTCCGATACGAGCGGTCGCCGCCTTTCATTTATTGTCTGCTTCATCATTTTCATCGTCGCAAATATTGGGCTCGCACTCCAGACGAATTACGCCGCTTTGCTCATTCTGAGGATGGTGCAAGCCGTAGGTTGTAGTGCGGCTATTGCATTGTCTGTTGCAGTCGTTGCAGACTTGGCTACATCTGCAGAAAGAGGAAAATATATGGGTTACGCTACGTCTGGAATCCTCTTCGGCCCTGCGTTTGGTCCTACAATTGGAGGAGTGCTAGCTCAGTATCTTGGCTGGAGAAGTATCTTTTGGTTTCTTGCCATTTACAGCGCGGTGCTACTGTTGATCTTTATCTTCCTTTTCCCGGAGACATGCCGTAAGGTGGTCGGCAACGGTTCTATTCCAGCAAAGGGCATCAATCTATCTGTCATCAGCTATCTACAGCAGCGAAAACTCCATCGGAATTCAGAAACCATCCACGAAATTAGCAGTCAAGCTGAAATCTCTACGGCGAAGAAGAAGTTCAACTTCCCAAACCCCCTGACCACGCTCAAAATATTGGGTGAGAAAGAATCATGCATCGTCCTCCTCTACAACGGTCTTTTCTTCACCGGAATGATGATCTCAACGGCGTCGATTCCTGATCTTTTCAAAACCGCCTACGGTCTTGATGAACTGAAAGTGGGATTGTGTTACATAGCAATGGGCACCGGATCCTTGATCGCGGCTCTGACAATGGGTCACATAGTCGACTGGAACTTCCGCCGACACGCCGCTCGACTCAACGTCGCCATCACGAAAGGAAAACAGCAAGACTTGAGTAACTTTCCCATCGAAAAAGTACGACTACAGGTTGTCGCTCCAGGCCATATCATCGGCACATTGGCACTGATTGCGTTCGGCTGGACCGTCAAGTTTCAAACGCACATTGCGTTTCCTGAGATCGCGCTCTTTTTTATTGGCTTCGGTATCTCGACTGCGTTTAATATTACTAATACCTTGTTGATTGATCTGCATCGCGATAAGCCTGCGACTGCAACCGCCGCTGTAAATTTCGTCAGATGTCTGATGAGTGCCGGTGGCTGCGCAGCGATTATTCCCATGTGTCACGCTATGAATCCTGGTTGGGCATTTACTTTCATCGCATTGGTGTATGTTGTGTTGATTGTTGTTGTATTTTGGATCATGAAGAATGGTATGATTTGGAGACAGGAAGCGGAGAGGAGGAAACGGGAAAAAGAAGCAGAGCGTGTTGAATTGGGAAATGTTGGGGGACATACGGAAACTGTTGAGACAAAATGAGAAGAACTAGAAACGTTACGTAGCTATGAATTTAGCTGATATATAATACATAATCGATCAAATCATTACGCTCCAACTGGATGCTATGGTCACATCCAGACCATGTCTACTCCACCTCATCATCATCCCCATGAAAGAATCTCAACACTGCCTTCGCAACTATAAGTCCATCATGCATCCAATCCGCCCTCTCCTTGGCCTCGTCTGCATCCTCCTCCTTTAAAGACCCTGACTCGACCCTCATCTCCAACTGCCTCTTAACCATCTGCTCATTAAATTCCATATGTCCTTGCGTAGTGAACAACCTCTTCTGGATACATACGCCTTGAACTCCAGTATGGTCACTAGTGCCCCAGACATGTACATTGGTGTCTGGTTCAAGTAGCGGATTTGACTTTGGTGAAGGTGCCGCTTTGACGTGGTCGAGATGCATCTGATGCAGATAGACGTACTTTTCTGTAGACGGCAGGTTGAACAAAGAGCGGCCTATGTCGGTGAGACTAATAGCAGTATGTGATAATTCCCAGTCTCCATCTGGAGAAGGTCGAACCTCTGAACCTAGCGTTCGGCATAGAATTTGATGTCCAAAACAGATGCCCGTGAATTTAACGTCCGGCCGGGTGGTCCAGATTTCTAGGAGTGTGGGTCAGCTTTTCGTAGGATTTTTGGGCGTGGGGGTTAAAATACGCTTAATTAGATCTATCAATTTCAAGATCCATGGATCGTCACCATGCGCATCGTATACACTTCCGGTGATCAAGATAGCGTGGATATCATCTGTGATCTCTTCCGGTGCCGGGATTGTGCCACCGTCTGGTTCAACCACATATTGTATTACCGTCTCAATACCTAGGCTGGGATCATGTTCTTCTCCAGCCTTTTGGAATAGCTCATTTAGCACTTCTCCAAAACCTCCCTTCTCTTTCTTCGTCTCGGGATGCGTTTCATCGGTTTCTAGAACCAGCATGCGCACTTTCTCGGGGTGTTCCGACACGATTGTACGTGCCTGCGCAGGTACCATTTTTCACCAATTGATATCAAAAATCTGTCTAGTAGTTCTCTGATAGCGATTACGGCGTCGGGATACAAGGGAATAGATAAGGGAAGATTCTACGATTGGCACAATTTTCAAGTGGCGCATGGCCTGCCCATATCCCCCACCCAGGCACACCTCGATATTGTCATGCCAAGGCCCCAAATCCAGATTTAAGTCGCTTTTCCATTAAGAATTTTTATGGGTACCTGCATCAACGACGTAAGTCAAGCGCGGACGTGGGAGAATTTGGTGTGCGGCGGAATTTCGGAATGGTTATGACGTCGTGGGTCAGTGCTTGCGGGTCTTGGAAAGGCTTGTTCATTCCGAATGTTCCGAGGAGTGTGACGTGTAGGGTAGCATGGTCAATATAGGTTTGCACCACCTGAAAGCATAAGTGAACAACATGTGCTAGCTTTTGGGCATTGAAAAGAACAGCTGGATAGTCTAAGGTTTCAATGAAGATGCCCGATTCTGTTTTCTTTGCTGTGCTGTATGTTTCTCTTTCAAACCTATTACGCGCTTCACATCGCAACTTGGGAGGACTATATGTGCAAAACCCTACCACTTCTATATGAAGACAACATCGGGCCTTTTAAAGGTTGCCAGCGCCGTGGCGAAGGACACTTGGATCCTAAGAATGATTGGAAGGAAAGAGCCATCAATGCATACCCAGCGGAGGGTAGCGACAAAGACCAGTTACAGTTCTTTACCTCTGATAATTGCGAGCCTAACACCATGATCAACTTTATGGATAAAGGCTTCTCCTCGTGGCTAAAAGGCAATAGCGATCAGTACATGTCATGGGAAGTGTGGGACATGTGCAACGGAACCGTCGGGTGTGCGCTGGATGAGGCTTGAGCTAGTGTATGAGGTAATCTTGTCAGGTGCGCGGAAAACATGCAATATGGTTCATAATTTGGATGTAGATTGCAGCAGTAATATACTATACTATTCAGGACGCAATGGACCTTCGTAGTACAAGTCAACAGCTCTGTTCTTGAATGAACAGACATCCTCATCTAGGAAAAACATGCGACCCCCTGGGCCAATCACACGTCTCCAACTGTCGACAACACTTTGATAAGCGTTCCATTTCCCAAGGCGCCAATAGATGCGATTGATGTTGGCAAGTGATTCATCTTCCCGGATATGCGGAGTTTGACAGGTGGGATCATATTTGGACATATTCTGTCCTGCAGTCAAAAACCACAGTTCAAAAGCTCGACGTCCTTTGCTACTCCAAGATTGGAAATTCTGGTGGATGTTGTTGTTCTCTAATACCACAGAAAACCTTTCTATATTAGGCATTCTGAAACATGCTTCTGCGGCTGATGCGATAAATGAAGTAAAATGCGCGGGATCCGGTTGCGAGCGGAATTTCTCTGGCCAAACGACTTCTTGACGAAGCGAGCTTTCGCCGTATACGATGAAACCCTCACCAAGTGTAGGATCTGGTGAGGGGGAGTATTCGAAGGAGTCGGGGTCATCAGAGTGGTACCACTCTTCTGGATCTGGGGGAATGTCTTCATCCCGTTCAAATAACCACTGTCCATCCGCAGTTTCAACGGCAAAGCTCAATGCAAACATCCTGAGTGACGGAAATACTTGGTTCAGAGATTGCGTATTCAAGTTTTTGAATAGTTGAGTGCTGACGACTATAGGGCCCGTCAGGTACAGGGCGCTTAATTGCGGGTATGTGGACAGACGGAGCAAGAGTCGGTCAAACGAATCGTACTGTGTCTTTGTCTTATCATATAACCATTGAATGGGTACATTTTCGTCTCGGATACAATCATGGCCGACATGTAGATCAAATCTTTTCAAGTTGTCTTGTGGCAAAGCAACAAGCGCGTCAACTAATTCTAAACACGGAAGTTCAGCACCTGAGAAAACCGAGGTTGGATTTTACTTACCAGATCTATTGACACCTCTCTTAGTGCTTCCATCATTGTAATCATCAAAGGTCCATAATTTGAACATTTTCAACTTCGGAAGCTTCTCGACAACGGCTTTGACCCAACTAAGATGAAGAAAATTTGGGTTGCCCGAGCAGTAACTGCCGATACGGATACTCGATATCTCCGGAAGCTCTGATAGAGTGTCTAGATTACGAGGAATTCTTGGTGCTGCATCTCCTCTGGCTTTCTCTATATCACTCACCTCGTGGCCCCCTCCCCCGCAAGGACTATCCTCCTCAAGGTCTTCCCTAGCCAAACCTCTTCGACCGACATTTATAAATGATAGCTCAAGTGGAAATTCGCAGCCTTTACCGTCTCTTTGACCTATATCTGAAAGGATTGACCATACTTCTACGATCGCTGCACAAATTAAATCTCGGTCTTTGTCCCAACCACGCATCTGGCCTATCTCGCAGCACCGTCGTAGACGTGGCAAGAATAAAGTAAACTTGACCTCTCTTAGATGGCGCCGTCTTAGAACATTATCTCCGGTGAACAGGGTCTTAAATGTCTCCAAGTCTTTGATTGAAACTTTCAATGACCTAAACGTGATACGTTCGACTGCATGCCTCCACGAGTTGGATACTGTGGCATAGTGCGCGATTTTTTCTCCATCTCCATCTCTCAATGATTGGACTACAAGTCCTAGGACTTCATGTGGTACTCGTTTCATTTGTCGACACGTTGAAAGAGCGACGCCAATTACCAATGTGGTATTGGTAGCTTGGGATAACAAACCAGAGGCCTGGAACGGAAGCGGCCCCGGGGGCGGAGTCACAGCCAAGGGCAAAGTGACCTTGAAAGGAGTTAGGAGAGACTTTAACGATACGGGGGGAAAGAGCAATGGAATTGAAGAGGGCGAGGCGCTTAAAATGAATGGAAGAGGTGGTCAATAAGTAGGAAGAGGCGCGACTACTGTGCACCCTGGGCATGACACAATATGAAGGGGCGAGAACGGAGTATCGGATATTTATAATGCGGTTTTCTGCATCACTGCGGCACAGTGCCGATAGATGTACGTTAGGCGCCGCATCAAGGCATCACATGCAAGTAGGCCCTGAGGACATGGAATATTCTTTGTCAGCGGACGAGTATCACGCCATCCAGTTTAGATATCCGCGTATGCACAGTAGAAGGATCGTGTAAAGTTCCAAGTGTCCACTTTACGTAGCTCGCACACTGTATGAGAGCGGCCAAGATGCACATCAGCTCAATCTTTGTCTACAATGCGTCGATCCAATACTTTAAGCGAAGTGTCTATTTTCCCACACCTAGTGCACACCTATCTTTATTCACTTGAAGACTTTGTTGGCTAGAGAAATGAATTTCGACAAGCATTCTCGCAGTATGATTATCTGGAGGTTAGAAGCTTTGAAACCTTCGATGACGAAGATATAATTCGCATATATATTCCATTCGCCATTGTTGTAATCTAACAATCCTTTAGACAATATTCAGATTGTATTGAGATCCCGCGATTCCAACGTTCGATGATATCAGAGCAGTGATTTCCAAGATGATGTCGAATGCATTCACCATTGACGTTGAGAAGTTCAAGTTTATAAAGCTTTGGGTTAGTCCGGGATGAGCTGTATGTCCAGTCCAGCAATTCGGAGGTATTTCTTTCTTGAATGGTTACGAGTATTCAAGTCTTATATACATGTAAAGAGGTATACATTAGTATAATTGTGTTATCATGAACTCAGAGAACAGTTGCAATCATGTTTTAAGATTGAATAAGTTATGACATGAATGGTATATGAACTGTGAGGAGGAAATAACATAAAGGGGCAAGTGTTGCGCAGTAAGCCGTTTGATTTCATCCAGCCATGGCCCATGAAATGAAACTCCTTGTCTATCCTCGCTATATGTACAGTAACTCTATCAAGCGATTCCATATCCCAAAAGAAATATCAATCTCCATATATATACATATCCAATCAATCTTCCTCCTCATCATAATCCTCACTGCCACCATCAACAGCCTTTATAAGGTCGCCAAACATCGGACTGAAGCTATGATAATACTCATCCTTTTGCGTAATATCTGTCAAGTATAGCCAATCTGCTGTTTCTTCAACCTGTTCGACGACAAAGTCAAGGACCCGTGTGCTGATGTTCGGTATTGAGTGCAGTATTACGGCGAGTTTGGATCGTTGCATCTTGTGTTGTTGTAGGGATTCGAAAGTGTTCTTGTCAAGCCACTTGTTGAAGGTTTCCTCAAATACAACGGTTATGTCAGAGAGGTTCATGTATGAGTACTGAAGAGCATCTTTAGAATTCAAAAGGGTGGGATTAATATTTCCGGGGTTGTGAACTGAATAATGGTTAACTGGTGCTCTTCATAGGATGAGTAAGCTGCGGAATTGCAGAAGTGCACATACCCACTGTTCCGTCTCGAAATCTTGTCCTGTTCTTCACAGCTTCTGTTGCAGTCTTCAGGTAATCATACTTGTAGCTCACGTATTCACTTGGAGTCTCGTCGAAGAAAATCCCATCAACCTTCAACCTCGTGTTATTCGTCATCTTTGGCCAATTCGCGTATGTGTTGATCTCAGCCAGCACTGAATCGAGTTCCTTCCCTGCGTAATGTGTTGCGACATAACCCAATGTCCGGATGTTATCGTATGTTCTCAGTTTTGGTATTTCGTCGAGGTAGTATTTGTCGGGGAGTGATCCCATACAAGGTCCGGAGCAAGGATTAACGATAACAGTGAAGTCGACGTCTGGATGCGATTTTGCTCTATTTAGACATATGTGTTAGAAACTGTAGTTGCAAAGTCCCAGATTGATCGCACTTACGCCGAGTAAAGAGGATCCCAGGCCCCAGCGTGCGGATATACGTAGAGAGGTAGCAGTATTGACATTGTAGTCAATTGTCAGAAACCCGCTTGGCGATGATGGGATTTCGTAAAAAGAGGCTCAACCCCAAGAAAAAGAGATAAATGCCGGAGGAGTACCAAGTAGTTCAAGCCCTTCGGTCAAATGTGCGACGCGCATTCAACATAAAGGCGTACCTGGGAATGACGACGAGCCGCGCATTGTGGGCACTGCCGAGACCCACTGCACCAATATCGGGCATCATATCGTAGATGAACTGTCGTGGGCAGTAGCTTGCGCGGCATGCAGAATAGTCGTGTTGGTGGTATTATGCCCGGGTTAATGGACGTTAGGTAGAGAGATTAGATACACATTGCCGGCCGCGATATTGCAAAGCCAGGGTATGAGAATAGCCGCAAACCACAGAAGGGCTACAATCGTTCGATTACCCCCGAACGCCAGTCCATTTTGAGGTTGCATTCCGAAAAAGGACGGACCGAAATGTACATCCAAATTTATCTTTTGCATAGAAGTCTTCTTACTTGGCGCCAGCTTCGTGTTGCTTGATGGCAATGTAACTTCATAGTTTGGTGGTGAATCGTGAACTCTGGCCCATTCACTCCGTCTATGATGATATGGAGGAACGAGCCGCAATGTTAAGGAGATATTGGGAATCCACTGGAATCCATCAGGTGTAGAAATTTACCAAAAGACCGAGCCATGACATCCACGCTGCTTCACTTGATTCATCAGCTTCGTGCAACGCCTAGATACAAACGGTACTCAGAAAAAGTTTCACAATATTACGAAGCCGTCAAAATACACACCCTTCTTAGTTCTTGTTTGTGTTTGACACGTTAAAGCTCAGATAAACCAGCAGTCTTCTCAGTGCGCTCAAAATCAGATGATGCTGTGCTCCCCAACAAGAAACCCATGAAATCTCAACCAGATCGAAAATCTTTGTTCTATCGGGACTTCCTAGGAGTCACTAAGCGGCTGATGCCCACACCTATACTGAGATTGTCTCCCCATATGTCATCTTTCATGAAAGCATCAATTCCGTGAGACTGTGACCAATTCCTATCCCCAAGCTTGAACTTGTAACGCTGCAACATGCGGCCCACACATCTTTTTGCATCTTCACCAGGTCTTGGACTCCACGACAACTGTTGATCAAGAAACTCGCAGCTATGTTCCAAGTTACTGCGATTGAAGAGAACAAGTAGACACAACGAGACCTCGGGACCAGTTCCATCTGCAGCGTGTACTTTCATCCAAACTATTCCTGCGACAAGACTCTCATTTTGAGGGATGCAGAGATCAAGGGTTTCACGATTCCAGGAGCCATTTGACCACACATCTGTAATGGAGACCAATGTGCCTGACTTTTTGCGTACTCCGACGCTGTGAAAATGGAAAGAATACACTTCACCGTAATATTTCAAAGGCATCATCATCTGTGGTTGGTGTCGTACGTATATTGTCTTCTGCTTGCTAGAAGCGCTTTTGTCTTGACAGCGCCATGCCCCGGCATCGACCCTTGCATACTCCTCTTGAGTGTCGATGAGCTTTTTCAGCATGATATTGACAGGCTTGTACGGAGAAGTGCGTTCGTACGCATGAAGAGTCGCCATGTATAGCTTCTTGTCCTTGTCGAATAGTTCAATGAAGACAGTTAGTTGTACCCCGAGATTGGAAATTGACCATGGATTTTGGTGCCAGGGCAGCGCTCTCACAGCACGGTTACTGTGCCGGAATTCACGGGGTGATTTCGCAAGTAGCCCACGAAATGTTGCGCGCCCTGCCCCTGGTGCAGTCCAGGTGAATAAGGTGTCATCATCAGATGTTTTCAAGATCTCCTCTTGTAATCTAATGAAGGCCTTTTCACCCTCGCCATATAGCATCGGCATATGAATTCCAAACAACCCCATCAAACAGTAAGCCATGTCCTCTATTCTAGTCGTGGTGCGAGTCGCAGCCCAGTTCATTCTTTCGCCGACGGAGAAAATATGAGGTTTGCTCTCCAGAAGAGCCTCTGGACCAATTTGGGTCAGGCGGATAATGACAGATGATTCATTGTCCTTATCACAGATGAAATTCCACTGCTGGTCGTAGAAAGACACATTAAGCGGCGCAATCAGCTCTTGAAGTGTCCAGCCTCTTGTCAACCATTTGCTATCTTTCAGAACCTCGTAGAAATAATCCTTGAGAGGAACCTCAGCTGGACGTGGTCTTGCATCGTTCAGGAACACTATACACAGGTCGGATTCGTGATACCACTGATACATAGAGTTGATGGCCTCTTGTAGCTCCGAACTGCTAGTCTTGTCAATGCAACAAGTATCAATCCAGAAATATTGGTAGCCTCTTTCCCTAGCTATCCTCGCCGTGTGTACGATTTTGGCATAACCATTTTTCTGAGTGATAATCTCGAACGATGCTGAAGGGTCTAACCCCATACCAGCTCCAAGGGCGACCGAAAAGCTTGGGTCCTCTCTGATAGTGGGTGGAGCCGAGTAAATACGTTGAACAAAGCACATATCCTGGTAGCTGACCTCTTGGTTCGCTTCCCAGGTGTGCGACAGGATTAGGTATTCCTGCGGCGATCTTTCGTCTAGATACTCGAACTCAAGGGTCGAAGAGTTAAGTAGCCTCATGATGTCCTGACGCCGTGCTCACGGTCGGTATTCTTGGGATATTTGGCAGAAGTTTGCGACGTGCTGTGGGAAGGAACGCTGGGACAAAGAGGGGAGTCTTGGAGTCCGTGCGCGACCGTTGGCTCTTGAAACAATTAATCAGAGGATGGAATGCGAAGCGAATACGAAGGTCCTGTAATAGTCTTTGCAGATGTGTCCGAAAAAGCTTGGTAAATTCTCACTATTCCAAATGCAAAACATCCAAACGCCCCCAACCCTACTCCCACTCAAGCACTATTCTCACATACAAATACAGTCGACCTATGCCAAGCTGGACGAACAAGTTCCACTGCCTTAACCTATGCCGCACATGGAGGAGGAAACAGTTCTTTGATGGCGGCATTTATTGGTGCTGAATGACAACCTGGGCATCGACATAGCTTTTGACGAGCACTTGTTAGCCTGGAAGTATTGGCGGTTTCTTTCATATCCCAAAGCTCACCTTTTCTGCTCCTGGTAGTGTTGAAGCAACCCCTTCGTACATTACACATTTGACCATTGATTCTTTGGTGACAGGGGCTTGCTTCTCGATGACCAACTGCTCAATACACTGGCTTGAGTTCATAACGTCTATGCATGCGTAGTCCCCTTTGGGACATTCGTCCACAGTGTCCTGAGCATTGGCGCCCACCAGCGCGAAGCAAAAAGTAAGCAGGCTGAGTCCGAGATGCATCTTCGGTAGCGATTGATATTCGTGTTGAGAACGTCTTTTTTGATAGGGGACGCCTCTACCGGGTTACAGAACTTATATATGTCTGCAGAGACCGGCTCAATTAATTCCAGGGATCTGTCCTATGCTATCCAGATGTAAATGAGCAGCAAAATCGTGGGCACCCAAACCCTCATCACACTCATAGCCCACACTGCTTCGGCATCGCATACCCCACTTATGCCCCACACAAGTATTGTATTGCTTGATAATAGACTTTCAAATCGAGTATCGTCGAGGCCCCCACCGCGTGGATCTAGATGAACGGAGCATGGAATATTCGCCAAATTTACCCGGAAGGGAAGCGTTTGTTTGGATGAACCAGTCAACTCTGGCAGAAAATCAATTATTTCAATTTGGGCTAGATGCTACTAATATCAGAAGGCCATCTTATAGGGGAGGGCATATGATGCGCCGCCACCTCTCCACCATCCTGGACCCTTCGACCATCGGTCTTCTGGAAGCCAATCTAGGAACATGGGTACTGCCGGTTCCAGCCACAAAAGCTATTGAAAAGAGCAACACGGTCTTCATCCCCTGATAAGTCCCGTACTCTCACTATTTTCCGACGATATTTGGTTTTGATCATTCGCTCAAACCATACGATTCGGTGAGACAAGATGCAGTGGAGTTTCCTTACCCTAGCGCTTGCTGTACCCAGTAGTGCATTAGTGCGATTTCACTGCTCGCAACTAGTCACTGAGAGACTTGATCCTTTGGTGAACCCGGGCTCGGTTCCTTCGGCTCATGTTCATCAGATCGTTGGTGGTGTTCGTAGCATTCTTCAAAACACCTCTTCATGTGAACGCTAACACTGATATAGGATGCATTCAACGCAACCATGGATCCTGCAAAGGACTTGCCAGCCGAGTCAACCTGCACATCATGTCAGTTTGTAGACGACTTCTCCAACTACTGGACTGCAGTCATGTACTTCCGCGCGAGGAACGGCAGCTACAAGCGCGTCCCGCAACTCGGCAACAACCAGTTCAGAGATGCCAAAGG
This sequence comes from Nigrograna mackinnonii, assembly GCA_001007845.1. NCBI lineage: Eukaryota > Fungi > Ascomycota > Dothideomycetes > Pleosporales > Nigrogranaceae > Nigrograna > Nigrograna mackinnonii. Next base: position 97,806 of record JGVQ01000133.1, read on the forward strand.
CGGTTTAACCATCTACTACATGTCCGACGCCATCTACGACCCAGAACAAAAGTCCAACGTCACATCTTTTAAGCCCGTAAGCCGATATCGATCCCCAGCATTAACTACCAACACACCCTAACAAACAATAACAGGGATTCCGCATGTTCGTCGGAGACGTCAACGCCAGAAGCTTGGAAGAAGCCGCCCGCTACCGCCAACTAACATACACCTGCCTCGACACCTTCGTAACCCGCTCCCCAGAAACCATCGCATTCCCCAACCGTAAATGCAAAGAGGGAATCATGACATCGCTCCGCTTCCCCACCTGTTGGGACGGCAAAAACCTCGACAGCCCAGACCACATGTCGCACATGAGCTACCCAGAGACCGGTACCTTTGAGAGCGCTGGCCCATGTCCTGCCTCGCATCCCGTGCGCATGGCACAAGTCATGTTTGAAGTTGTTTGGGACACGAAGCCGTTCCATGACCTAGAGTGGCCTGAGGATGGTAGTAATCCGTTTGTTTGGTCGTTTGGAGATGCAACTGGGTATGCTAACCATGCCGATTATGTGTTTGGTTGGAAGGGTGATGCACTTCAAAAGATTCTTGACACGCCGTGTCATTTTATGACGAATTGTTCTACGGAGACTGGGCTTAAGCTGCAGTCTGTTGCGGACATGAATAAATGTACTCAACCACTTATGGTTGAGGAGGATATCGATGGATGTAAGTGATCATATCCGCGCTTGAATAATTCCAACAGCTAAAATCAACTTTGCAGGGCTCGACGAGCTTCCTGGAGGATACCATTCCCAATATTCGAGGGAATCTTAGACAGACTTTTCAGGAGGTTAAAGATAGGATCCGAGATGCCCTGCCCTTGGAGGCACTTTCCTGCTTGGCTCATAACTTGTCCACATAGATAGAATACCTAACTCATAACTCATCATTAGTGCAACTGATTTATCTTCAAAGATTTCCGTTGGCTCTGTTTATGAGAGAAAGGCACTCTAAGAACCTTTCCTCTATATGCAATCCGCCGATGGAGACTACGATCTGATGATTCCTTAATCACATCAAAAGAATGAATCATGCTATATTTCAACCTAACTAATTATTCGTCTAGCGCGAAGTAGCATCAAGACCGTAACACAGCCACGGAAGCACCTTCAGTTCAAAATATCTAATGACAAGAGTGAACCTCCTCAAAAGTCCGGAGACACCACAGGAGGTCCTATGATGGGTTCGTTCGGGGAAATTTCTACCAAGACTTGCGGAAGGCAAGTGAGGATAGTGGAATACGAGTATGTAAGCAAGGCTACGGACGAGTGCGGGTGGCGAAGTTCGTCAATATGTGGGGAACTGGCGATGCTAATTGTGTCCGGGCTACGACTGGCAGTCGAATTTCCGTAAAACTAGCCAGTGTTCTCACGAGAGGGCCTTAAAACTCTAGTGAAGAGAGAACGGATGTAGAACACGTTCGTATACTTGTAAGATATATGTTTAAAGACTACATAATTGTCTGCCTAGGACTAAACTGTTCCCAAACGCCGCCGATGTCTCATATCTAAACCCAAAGTCAACAATCATAGAACCGCCCGCACAGCCTCAGCACCAACCTCATTCGTCCCCTTATTAGAATTCACAGCATCAAACTCTCTCCACCTCTGCTCAACATCCTTTTCACAATCATACGTGAGCAGCCACCTGCCCACACCTCCCCATCGCCACGCCAAAGGATCCGACTCGGGTTCAAGTCCACTGCCGGTATATTCATCTTGCTCAACTTTTCCCTTCCCATTGAAAGCTTCAAACTCCTTGAACAATTTATCTCTCCGTTGCTGCTCAGCACCATCATGTATATGATAGATGTACTGCTGCAAACTCCCCCTCTTAACAACCCTCTCCGTCCTCTCCCTCCTACACTTCTCATAAACCTCCAATGCCCTCTTCTTCTCAGCAACAGACTTCCCCTTCATCCTCCCAAGACAAAGACCTAGAACATGTCCATCCTCTAGACTCATCCCCGCTCCGCTCGCAAGATATGGCAATGTGGCATGCGCCGCGTCTCCTAGGATGGTAAAACTCGCGCTGTCGTGGGACCAGGTTGGGTCGAGACCGGGTCGGATGCAGAGACGCCATTTGTAGACGGATTCGCAGAGTTTGAGCAGTTTGGGGATTCGTGGATCCCAGTCTTTGTAGAGGGCGCGCATCTCTTCCACGTTGCCGGCTAGGGTGTTGGCACCGGCTGGCATGTCGTCTGGGACTAGGAGGACCATGTTGAAGAGTTCGCCGCCGCGGAGGACGTAGTTCACTGATATCAAATGTTAGCTTCTGATTTACATAAATTGCCGAATGCTGTGCTGAGGGAGAAAAGATACCCGCGAGGAAGACGGGGCCATGTCAGGAGAGGATAGATTTCAACTCTCCCTCCCCACCCCAATCCGAATCCTCGAAAAAGAAAGGAAGGAAACCTACCTGCATGAGCATCAGGTCCAATCCAATAATTAACCTGTGGATCCTCGACGAAACCCCTCAACTCCTCATCCTTAACCATATCCTCCGTCTTCAACAACAACCTATACGCCAAATCGCCCGTCAAAAGCGGCGGATCCTCTCTTCCCAACAACAACTCCCTACACTTAGAATTAATGCCATCAGCGCCGACAATCAAATCCGCAGCCCTCCTCCTCCCATCCTCCAAAACAGCCGTAGCAATCGTGTGCTCAGGATCACTGGGCGCAGTCGAATACTCAATCTCCACAACCTTAGAATTAACTTCAACAGTAGCACCCAATTCGACCGCCCGGTCAAGCAAACACTTATGCAAATTCGCCCTATGAAAATCCCAAAACGGGGTTCCGCATTCTTTCTCGTATTCGTGGAAGTCCATGTAGGAGAGCTTATTGCCCTTCCAGCCAATCATGTTGCAGAGGCGCGGGCTCGTCGCGTGTTGCGAAAGTTGGTCTTCCATGCCCCAGGTCATCAATACTCGTGAGGAGTTGGGTAGGCATTGGATTCCGGCGCCGATTTCGCCGATTTCGGGCGCGACTTCGAAGATGTGCACGTTGTGGCCGGAGAGCAGGATGGAGATTGCGGCGCCTAGGCCACCGAGGCCTGCGCCGACTATTATTACCTTGGGGATGGGTTAGCGAGGAGGTTTGAGGGGGAATAAAGGGGGAATTGAATACATCGAGAGTGTCTTCCGGGGTTCGTTGTTGTTTCTGAAGAGGCTTTGGTCTGGTGGGTGGAATCTTGGGTGACATCTTGAGATCAAAGTATCGGATACGCTGTCCAGGGTCGAAGTCAGAGTCGCGGTCGCAGCTCGTTATAGCTTATTCAATCCGATCGAGTCCAATTGCAATCTCCTAGCTCCTTCAATCCCCTCACGAACAGGTATCTAGACAAAAGCTCCTAAATCCGTCTATCTAAGGGTTCAGCCAAGCCAGACAAACACCCCAAGCTCAGAAAAAAGGTCAAGCTCAAGAGTGAACAAGTAAGACGTAGAGTAAGCTTTGCACGATAAAAAACCAAAAAGAAAAAAAATTCACACGCCAACCCCCGATCCCAAATAGTTCCTTGTAATCAACACCCGCACTACAATACCGTCCAAAAAACGTGGAGACGACATTACACACACCCACTCTACTCCCAGTGGCCAACCCCCGCTTGCCCCCGTCCACGAGACCTCTAGTAAAAAAAAAACCCTATAATTATGACCCCATTCGTTCGCTCACGCAGAAACCATCTACCTGGGGCCTCCCACTTTCCCAACATGCATGACGAAAACATCGGAACCGGCATTCCGTCTACCCCTCCTTCTGCTGATTACATTACCATCGTCCTGTATCGGCCTAAGCGCCTCCCCCTGTAAATGGGGGTCAGTCCTTTACCGTATCTACAGTATCCCATCCATGCCAATAGTGCAAGAATGGGGGTATATGTATGGTACATGTGATGTATGTGTGGGGTACAACTATCCGACTATGTATGTACGAGGACTAGTTCGATTTGGCTTATCGATAAAGCTATGGCAAAAGTGCGGGGTTCTGAGGCGGGTTTCCGATGGGGTTCGGAATTCAGGGTTTTGGTTTTTGGGATGGGGTGTGGGTAGGTTTGTTCTGAGATGGGATTGTTGGTTTCGTTTTGATGTGAGCATGGAAGTAGGTATTGTGATGATTGTGAATATATTGCGATTCTACTGATCATTGCTATGGCTGTGCATCTATCTATCTTCTTATCGCTTCCGAAGCACCCCGCTGTCATAYCATGCCATGCTATTCTATGCCTCCCCCTGAGCCTGCTTCTTCAGAATCTCGCCCGGAGGTGCTGGCATCTTTGCTCCAGCCGGAGCTTTATTCCTGGCCTTGAAGTCATCGCACATTTGTTCCATTGTGACCCATTCTACGCCTTCGTGTTTGTTGATGTGTTCGATGATTCTGTATCTACGATTAGGTTGTGTGTTGATAAAGAGTAGTTGGGGGAAAGAGGAAGCTACCTTTCGTGCATGAGGAGAACGTGAGGTCGGCCAGAAACATCGGGATGGATGGTCATTGGGAAAACAAACTCGTCGTACTCGCGGTAGAAGTAGTCGAAGTGGTCCATCCAGATGGCCTCGACATCTCTGGGATTAACCCAACCGTGGCTGTTTGCCGATTTCTTCATGAACATCTACCATCCATTAGTCCAAGCGATCTCCAAAGCATATCTTTCTCTCCAAAAAGAAAGAAAACCCATACTCACCATGGGCGGCAAATCATCAATATACCAACTCCCCGGAATCTCCACAAGCCCCGTCTCCTCCCCTCTAACCAACGGCTTCATCCACTCCTCCGCCCTCTTCTTATAATCAATCTTCGTCCACTGATCCCCAGTCCTAAGCCAATAACACCTATGATCCTCATGACTCATACTATGATCATACTCAATCCCATATTCCAGCATCAACTCACAACCCTCTTTGGACGTTTCCCACCAGGGCGCTACGGAACCTCTAGGCGGCTTACCGCAAAACTCCGTGAGCATTTTGTACGTCTTGTCTAGCACGTCGCGCTGCTGTTCGAAGGTCATGTCGACGGGGTTTTCGTGCGAGTAGCCGTGCAGTCCGATTTCGTGACCTGCGTCCCGAACAGCGGCGCAGTCTTCGGGGAAGGTTTCGAGGGAGTGACCCGGGATGAACCATGTTGCTTTGATGTTGTATTTGGAGAAGAGTTTGAGCAGGCGTTGGGTTCCTACTGTGCCGGCCCAGAGTCCTAGGAATTGTTAATATGTGTCTGTAGCGCTCAGGTCCAGATTATCTCCCTGAACCCGTCGTGAAAGTAGTCTTAGATGTCGGAGTGTTGCATACCTCGACTAATATCGCTCGTAGAGTCCTCGCCGCCATAGGATCCCAGCCATCCAGCCACGGCATCAATATCCACCCCATAAGATACCAAAACGCGCTTCTTGCCCATTTTTCGTACTTTCTCTTAAATTCTTGATTCAAAGCTAATAGAATCAAAGCTCAAAGCCTCGAGTTTCAAACCCACAGTAAATCTATCGAAGATCAAGACGTCAAGTCACCTAAAATCGCGTCGAAGAAAACAGGAAGGAAAGCGAAAAGTTCAGAGGCGAGGGGTACTGTACGTAGATAGGCAACGGTAACGTAAAACCAAAAAAGTTCGACCTAGCTTCTCCGGAATACTTAGTACGTTAGGGGACGCTTTGCCCTGGAAATCGAGTACACACACCCCGCTCTTAGCTCTTGGAGATTGTTGGTCCCGCAGTTTGGAAAGTGGGGTTGCATGCAGGTGCAGCTTGCACACGTGCAGGAGCTGGAGCTGGAGCAGGAGCAGGAGCTGAGCTGAGCTGGGCTGGGCTTGGGTTCGGAATGGAAGAGGATAGGAACGGCTAGCTGTTTATCGTATAGGCTGGAGTGTATGCCCTTCTCTGTTTTTGGTTCAATTGGGACTTCTGCTAGGAGGACGGATTTTTGTTGTTCCATGATCATATCGCATCATACTTCATAATTGATCTTCTTAAAATCTAAGTCTATCTCGTCTAGATTGAATAAGATCTATCATGTCGCTGACTCTGTAAGTACAGCTTGAATAGCCTTGGCTGCACCAAGCGCCCTCTCTTCTTCCAACCGCCTCGCGACGATCTGAACACCAATTGGCATACTATCCATGCTTTCTAGATCAAACAGTTCATGGTTCCATCTGTCCAACTCATTGCGCGGTTCATACGACGCCATATCAGCCACCGCGGGACCATCAAGCTCTTTCGAAACCTCACCAGCGGGAATCACCACAGCCGGATAGTCTACAAAGTTCCAGACCTTTGTGTAGCCCACCCATCTGCATTTGCGATGGGGCACCGCAGCATGTGGCATCACCGGAGTTAGCAATACATCGATCTTTTGGCCTGTCTCGCTGGACACGGCAGAATTCCAATGGTCGAGGAATCGCTTCTGAGCGGCAAACTTCTGCTTGTTGAGCTGCCAGTACGAGTAGACGGAGATGGGGCTGCCTTTGTTTACTAAGGCTTCAACATGAGGGATGAAAGGCTCCCCCGCAGCTTGGACATCACGTTTAATATCCTCTCCGCCATCCGCGGTGTAGTATTGGTCCTGTGTTTCTGGTTAGTTGCGCGGAAACAATCGAATGACTCGTGTGCGGACCATGATCTGAACGCACTCCTGGTGCAAAGACCCGGGGTTCCACGGAACCAGAACATGGCCTGCGGCTTCCAATTTCGCGGCCGCTTCTCGTAGCACGCGCGCCACTGGTGGATGAGGTTTGACAACTCCATCATCGTGCATAACACCAATAATCAGGGGCCGTGTTTGGGCCTCAATGTACATCCCGCTTCGCCAGGGCAGAGGGCCTGGAAAACCTGCATTAGCCACACGCCACGTGCGCGAAATATCGGCACCGAATATAACTCACAGCATCTCGGATCAAGATTCCAAGGAGCCGCGTTGATGACTTGCTTCGTCACTGTTATTAGCGACTCGAGATCTCGGCTCATAGGCCCAATGACGCTTGGAACGTGCTCCTGTCCGTCCGTCGAGACTTGGACGCCATGATAGGGGAGTCGGGTAGACTTTTTGACCAGTTAGACTAAGCGCAGCTCAATAAGCGATGAGAAACATCGGTGCACGTATTCATCAAGTAATGATCGTGAATACGGTTGCCGACATTCTGAATCAAGGAAAATTTTCAAGCGTTTGCTAAGACAAGGGTAGCTTACACTTGGTTTAAAGCCACATAGTCCAAGAATGTGACTTGGAATACGGATGCTCCCGCCAATGTCAGTTCCCCACCCAACGGTAGAACCTTTCAATGCCAAAAGGGTACCTTCGCCTCCGGTGGACCCGCCAGGGGTAAATTTGGGGTTCTTCGGGTGAACAGTTAATCCCCAGAGTGGGTTCTCCGTTTCACACCACTACAACATGTGAATTAATGTGTGGTGACCATGATGTTACCGCAAGGTGCCGCATAAACAGGTGATATGACGAAAGGGTGGCATACCATGATGCTCTGCGGCAGATTGGACTTTGCGATTATGACGGCTCCCATTTGCTTCAGCAGGGAGACGAGCACACAATCCTCCGCGGCAGGTTTGAAGGCGCGTCCAACATATCCTAGCGTGCTGTCATAACCCTGAATGTCAAATTGATCTTTCAGGGTCATGGGGACGCCATGCAACGGGCCCACGACTCGGCCATTTTCCTTGAAAAAATCATCAAGTTCGATTGCGCGGCGTAGAGCATCGTCGAAGAGAATCTCAGTGAGGCTGTCGATCCCATCAGCTATTATTCTAGTGCCTCCTTTTTTTCAATTCTATTCTGGGGCAGAATACGGGATACCTACCAGTTTGTCTAACACAGATCAGTCGAATTTAGCCCTGCAATGGTGTGTGGGGAGTTTCAGATGAGGAATTACATGTCGATGAGCAACGATGGCACTGAGAAATATGGCGTGAGAATCGAACGACAATTCAAAAGTTTTGGCCCGGGCCAGAGACTAGGAAGCAAGGGACTGGGGTTCCGAGCCTTACCGGCTGATGGAGCTTGCGCAAAGCTCCTTTGCGGTCACAGCGCCAGATGACACGGCGGAGAGGATCTTGTCCACGTTGTCGAAAGTGTCCGATTGATCCTTAACGGCGTCGCATGCATTTTCCACGTGCGGTTGCTGTCATGGCATTTCAGCAAAAGCGTATTGTGCCCAGTGGGAAAGGAGAGAAGGGGCCATTGCTGCACCAAGGTACAAGATCTCTATAGACAGGGGCAGTTTCGTACTTGAGAGGAGACATTTCCATTGCAGTGGGTCTCTTCAAAGGCGTTGATGGCCTCGTCACGGATCTGCCGTTTCTTCTGGGCAGTCTGCAGCCACGGTGGCGACGTGGCAGAGGGGTGGGTAGTACCGGGCATGTTCGAGACGTAGGAGATATGCAGAGTTCAGGGAGAAGCAAACCAGAGTCTTCGTAGCAGTATTGTTCACAGAATAAAGGAAAGGGCCAAACGGCGAGAGCCACTATCAAAAAGTCGTTCCGAGTAGAGGAGCAAGGCAAGGCGAGACCGGCAATTGTCGGGACATGGGCGTAGGTGTAGTGGTAGACGACGGGGTAAGACGAACGAGCAGCGAGGGGCCGGGGGCTGGAGGCAATGGAAGGACGGGATTGGATGGCGTGGAGCGGAGCAGTGAGTGGTGAATTGAGCGGGAATGAACAGTGGGGGTCTGGTGGGGGGGGATAAGAGACAAGGGAGAGTGGCAGATAGGTAGAGACGCGGAGCAACAGTGAAGGGCACAGGGGGGTGAAGGGGTTGAATGTTCGGAGCGGAGCGATCAAGCACCGCACGGGCCGCCAGAAAAGCCGAGGCGCTTTCCCGAGTGACAGGTTCGCTTCCACTTTCGTATGGACGACACAAGCCTTGACGGCACACACCCACACACCCACACACCGACCAGGGACTGGTCCAAGAGTCACCCCATACTCCCCTTCGTTATTTTCGTTGCAGATTCTCCAGAGACCGAGAGCGAGCAAGAAAAAAAAAGTCCCAGTTATTCCTTGTGCAGCTCTGGCAATTGTCTCAAAATGGCTGCTCCCCTCCACCTCCACCACTTCTCAGGTGTGTGTCACGCTTCACACCTCAGTCACCCCCATCCTCGTGCCTTGGCCTCCCGCATACTCAACTACGGCCCGGATCCGCTGTCACCATGGTCGCAAACTTCTGGAGCTTCATGAAACGATCAACCTCAGACTCCCCTCCCAACACCAAACTCCAGAAGATGGCTCCCGGCCTCACCACCGACTCCATCCGCTCGGAAAGCTTCGACATCGTTTCGACAGCTTCCGCGCCCTCCGTGTCGGCACGCTCCACAGACGATGACTACCGCTCCTTCCTCAGTGATGTCGTCGTCGTCGGAGCTGGCCCCGCAGGCCTCGTTTTGGCCGACCAGCTTGTTCGCTTTGGAATCAAGACCCGCATCATCGACGACCGCCCCGATCGCACATCTACTGGGCGAGCAGATGGCATCCAGCCAAAGACAATCGAGACTCTGCGTCAGATGAGATTGGCGGAGCCTCTGCTTCGTAAGGGAGTGAGGATCTATGACATTGCGTTCTGGGTAGGCAAGAAACGCCATGACACCCCATTGAGCCCTACTGAGAAAGGTCCCTCAAAACAGAAATCTAGCTCATCCCACACCATGCGTCGAACCGCCCGAGAAGTCCACTATCCTCCGGTTGTCGACCTCCTGGACCCTTATATTCTTCTGGTACACCAAGGTATGGTCGAGAAGGTCTTCCTGGATGACTTGAAGGAGCGAGGCGTGGAGGTCGTCAGGAATACCGCTTTTGTTGGTTATGAAGAAACCCCCCGAAGGGTCAGGCCCTTGACCATTACTTGCCACCAGGACGTGAACCAGATTAAGAAGACATTTGGCTCAAGATACTTGGTAGGGTGCGATGGAGCCCATTCCCAGGTCCGGAAGGCTCTACCAAATTCCGTTCCAATTGGTGCCTCGTCGGACGCTGTCTGGGGCGTTCTCGACGGGGTATTAGATACTGACTTTCCAGATATCTGGAGTAAGGTTGTCGTGCACTCTGAGGAGCTCGGCTCCGTCCTGATGATTCCGCGTGAAAGAAACATGACCCGCCTCTATATTGAACTAAAGCCAGGTTCGGCCGAAACAACGGGCAAAGAGCACCATACCCAAGAATTCGTCCAAAAGCGAGCTCAAGAGATCATGCGCCCGTACAGGCTAGAGTGGAGGACTGTGGGTGAGTGCTGCTGCTTCTTACCCGTCCTAGGCTACGGCTGACGTCTGGCAGAATGGTTCGGCCGTTATCAAATTGGCCAACGAGTGGCATCTAGTTTCACTGATACTGATCACAAAGTCTTCATCGCGGGTGATGCTAGTCACACTCACTCACCCAAGGCTGCTCAGGGCATGAATACCTCCATGCATGACTCTTTCAATCTAGCTTGGAAGCTTAATTTTGCCGTTCGCGGCCTTTGCAAGCCAGCACTTCTTGAGACTTACCAGCAAGAACGCAAAAAGATTGCCGAAGATCTGATCAACTTTGACTATGAGCATGCGAATGCGTTTGCTGCGGGTGACCCTGCAGCGCTTGCCGCAAATTTCACAAAAAATGTTGCGTTCATCTCTGGCTACGGTGTGAGCTACGATTTCAACGTCATCAATATTCCCTCGAAAGGACACGGCATCGGCTCGCTTAAGCCTGGTTACTTACTGCCTCCAGCCAAGGTCACGCGATATATCGATGCCAATCCCGTAGACATTCAGACCGACATTCCCGCTCTTGGACAGTTCAGGATCTATTTCTTTGCTCGTAATGTGCAGGCTGCGATGCCCTTCCTTGACACAGTCTGCAATGCACATCAATCGACAAACTCATATGTGGGACGTGTCACCGTCGCCGGAAATGCATCTTATACTATTCAGCCGCCCCTGGCCGCACCTCACGACGAATTTGTTTGCCCCGAGCGGTACACACCTGTCAGTGCAATCTTCACATATGCAATCGTCACCGATCAGCCACGTAACGAAATCGAGCTTGAGGACCTTCCACCCGTGCTTAAAGACTCTAGGTGGACCGTCTATCTCGATGACGTTCCCCACCTGGATACTCGCAAGCAGAAATGCACCGACAAATGGCTAGATAGCCTGTCCGATAACGAAGTCGTGGTGCTCAACGTCCGGCCCGACGGTTATGTTGGAACGGTACGCCGCTTCACCGACGGAAGTAAAGACAGCGGTCAGAGTGCGGTCCGGTGGATGGATGAATACTACGAGCAGTTCATGTGCGATATGTGAGCTTCGTTGTTCATACATTCTAGTCTTTCACATATACATACGAATCTCCTTTTCTCAGGCAATAGACGTGATGGGACTGGAAATGGGAATTGCATCAGACAAGGAGTTTTTTGGGAAAGCATAAAAGAACCTTATCAATTTCATAAACATATTGGAATTGGGATAGAAGAGGAGCAGGAATAGGTTTGGGGTTGTAGATATCAAACCATACCAATTGTCAAAACCAACATGATACTCGTTTATATATATTTTAACTCGTTATTTAATTGCCTTACCTACCCCCCTCCCCCCAAAGAGAATAACATTAGAAACTCCAATATTTGTGGTTTATAAAGTGTAGGTTGCCTCATGCTGAGAGTAACGGCATCCATTGCGAAGATTCTATAGCAGGTCACGCCCTGAAAGGGTTCATTAGGTGCGGCAGAGCTATCCAAACCTTCAGGGTTCCGGTTCGTAAGCATATGCGAAGCCGAGCTGCGAACGTCCGAAGTATGCAAACAGTTGCGTCTAGAGCATAGATCCACCGTTCAAGGTCGGCCCGTTCGTCTGCACTCGTTGGAATCAGGTGCTTTATGGGGCCATTTTCCCGTCAGAGAGTCTACAAACTGGATGTAGCTCCATCCCACAAGCACGGAGTGCGCCGTCGGGACCAAAGCCTATGCTATGCACGCATGAAGTTTAACACATGATCAACGATAACTACGCTATGAATCTGGCTTGCTGAGACCAGACCGAGAGCCGATTACACAGATCACAAGACAGCTCATCGTTCAGATAGCCACCGGTACTTGTTCTCCAAGCCTTTCGGATTAGAAGTACGCTCAAATCACCGAACTGGCGCAGCAACAGCTGCTCAGTCGGCGATACTGTTGGTGCCCTGGATCGAAACAACCCATCTGGCTACCCACGATGGAAATTCAGAGATTCGCCGCTGCGTATATTCGGTGATGAGATGTGCAGATGAATCGAGTCAGGGATACGCATTATTTAGCGCACATGTCGGTGACGCTGAGGTGGCCGATAAGACTCAAACCACGGGAGTGCATGTAGATGGATAGACGGCCAAACCCGTCTTAGTGCTGTACCACTGGCCAACTCGATTCTAGATTGCATAGACTCGCTACGGCTACTAAGAAACTTTCAGCCAAGTTAACATCTGAAGAAGCTTTAGATCCAAAGGACGATGCTCCAGCTCTGAAATGTGATACTGTAAATCCAGCAACCTTCTCGTAGGTATCTATACTATCATTCTATCACGTACCGAATGCAGCGACCGACAATTTGGGATGACGAGATTTCATCTAGTTGTTCAGAGCGAGTGGCAGACGCCCGGCTACCATAGAATGATTCAGCGCTTACTTCGAAATAAAGGTATTTCCGCTCTTGGCTACTTACATTTGAACTTGAGGAAGTCGATAAGCCAATATTAACTCTCCGTAGTCCAGCACAGTGGTTTTCACTTAGTAGAGGTTACTGTGCAGCAGTGGGCCCCTGCATGTGAACGACAGTGTTGATTCCTATCTGAGAGGGCCTTCGAGTGCTTTGAATACAGTTGAGGAGCCAATGTACTTTTTTCTGTAAATTGCATGCAGGCATGCAAACTGTGCTTTCGAAGCAGATAACATTACTTAATTTCCTTCATGACCAGTGCTTTGATTTTTTCCAGCCGATCATTGACCACGTCCTCTGATTCTCCCGGCGCTCCAGCGCTGTAATTGTTTTCCAAAATGACGTTGACGTCGTTCCCGTTCAACTCCTTGGGATCAACAGAAGAAATGACAAGAGACGTGATCAGACAATCTTCCGTCACTGACGTCAAAGACTCGGACGTGTATTTGTAATAGAACATGTAGAAGTCGATACGTCCTTTGGTAAAATGTGAGCATTTCTAGACAGAGAGAGAAACAATTAAGCTTACCAACTCCCCCAAGCCTACCGACGGTAATGGAATAACTGGTGTATTCGCTTTTGTTGGCAGCCACATTTCCCATCAAGATGTCCATCGTCTCACTTGCAAGTCCCACCAGACCATCAAGCTGGCATGATTAGATTTTTAGTAGATCAACCTCCTCAGAATGCCTACAACTTACAATCTGTCCATGAACGAATTTCCCAATGGTGTCTCCAAGACTCTTCTTCAATCCAGCCGCGTCCTTTGAAACCCCGCAATTGATGCTTTTGATCCTTGTGACGACCTTGTGGACCGGAACAAGCTTTGCGTCAAGGGCAGCATTGACAACACTATCGTAATGCAACTTTGCCTTGTCTTCGGCCATTACCATGAGAGCGTTCAAGGCATCATTGGCCTCCTTTTTCTTCTCCTCCTGGTTATCGACACTTTTGAGAATACTGCTGATCGCGCTGCCCATGGTAAGATCTTGGAATACTGAGTTACACGAGAGGGGTACTGTGCGAAGGGGAAAAGGTAGTTGAGACGGATATGGACTGTATATGACATTTCGAAATTATTCGCTTTGTTAGTCATGGCATGTGAAGATATGCATTTCGTTGCATTCGGCGATGCAGCGTGTAGTCCTAGCACAAAGATCCTACCAGCCGGGAGAAGCTCGGTGGTACCCGCTCCCAGAGTTTACACAGCTCTAACATAGTCCAGATGAATGCAGACACATCCAAGCACAGAGGATACGTTTGGAAGGCTTTGCTTGAGCGAGGCTTGGGCTCGATGTACTCTTTGATATGATTCCAGTTCTAGCTCTTCTTCCAGTGTTACTATTATGCTCAGCCCATCACCTCATTGGCTCGTTTCCTATCCGTGTCGATGTGCATTCCAGTTTCGACGTGCATTCTACTTCGACGTACATTCTAGATCGAAATTCACTTGGTCCTAACCTGCTTATACTTTCTACATACACGAAATTCAATTGTACATTGGAGCTAGCTGCAAGACGTCGATAAGATCCTAGTCATATTCGAGTTCTTTCTCGTAAAGCAGAAGTCACTCAACGTGACAGGGAAAGAAACGCGTCAGTCACTTCAACACAGCGAGATGAGCCTCAAGATGCCCTTTTCCCCCTGTTTCCTAAGGATTATAAGGATCAAAAATAAGTCTCGGGGTATCCAAAGAAGCCTCAGAGAAGAACTAAAGAAACACGAGGCAACTGCCCTCTTCCTCCTTCGAACTGAAGTAATTGGCTTAAATGCATGGCTGGCATCAGTCCACGTCCCAAACATCTTATCAAGATGCACTTGCGGCTGGCAAGCGCAGATTGTACGCCACATCCTCCTCTTCTGCCTGCTCTATAGTACGACAAAGCCAGAGCTACTCAGGCGAACTAGAGCAGAGAGTTCGTAATGCCATTAGTGAGAGATTGGCGGCCTTAGCTGTAAGTCTTGCACTTGGCAGGTTGGCAGCCGAGTCCAGACAACTTGGGGTACTGAAAAGGATGCCAAGCTATTGGACCAATCGCTCATGAACGGTGTGGAGCGGGCGATATATACCCCCACCCTCGCCTGCCATTGGATTTCTGATTTGAAGAAACTTCACCGACAGGGTGTTGGCGTTGCTCAATTGAAACTTCCAGCATTGCTTGCCAAATTGATGTTCAAGCATTTTACATACTCCTCTTCCTTGCCCTTTCATTATAATCAGTCCACCGTATTGCCATCATGACTGATTGTAGGGGGAACCATCTCGATGTCATCCACTGGACCACGACTAGGTGACCACAATGGAAAGAGCTGAAAGGGTATCCTCCGATCCTTAATCTTTTGACCAATAATACACCAGAAGCGTTGCACAAGGGCAAAGGCTCTTCTAAGTCTTAGCAGCATTACCTTGCATGTGCGTTGGATATGCTTAATCTTATAGCTAGTGACGCAAGTCAGTACAAGAATGCAGACCGTACAGCACATGCCGACAAAATTAATATTCGTATATCCAGGGTGACGGAACATGATACGGCCGCACAATCTATGCTCGCGTCTAAATGCTTTGCTGAACTTCTGGCTCCAAAGATCCAGTGGCCATCGGATACCTTGTTGAGCTACGAAAAGGCTGTTCAGTATAGCTTTCGTAAACCACGTCTCTACTTCCACAACCCATCTATCGGTATAACTGTAGTCGTGAAAAGCAGGAGGAGTGGGAGTTATAAGCGAAAATGCATTATTCCAGTCTTTAGATGACCAGAATTGCCAGCTCAGGTATTCGTATACAGACACTAGGATGGATAGTGAAGAGAAAAATGTTATGATGTCGGCATCCACATCATTATGAGGGCCTGCGTATTTGGGGTTGTCCACCAATTGGAGGGCAGTCGAATTCATCGACTTTCCCCAGCTACTGCATTTGCTAATGTCCGAGCGGCAGTATTGGAATTGCTCCGAGCAGCCTAACGCCGTCGCTTCGTGATCTGCAAAGAATGTGGAGTTGCCATGATTTTCCAATATGTTATGTGCCGCGAAGAATGGGTCCTCGACAGGATATCGATAATTGGTAGAGCCGGCCCTATAGATCACTAAGAATGGCTGTGAGTCACCAAGCTGTAGCATCGGAAGAAGTTCTCTTGGAGAAATGGGGTAGATGTTCCAAGGCAAGATTGTCAGGCTCGGAGCTCTCCATTCTTCTGCCAGGTAGCGCCCAGAATTCTCCGTTGAGACTCTGTTAGGCCCATTGAGCGTGTGTAATTTCATGGAGTATAACGCGGAAAAATTTCCGTGCATGTTTGCCTGCGTTGTAATATATGCGTTGGACATGGGCGGCGTATTGTTAGACTTGGGTATGGCGCCGTCAGCTACTTTCTTGGGTTCATAACTATAAAAGTCGTCTAGGCGGATAGGAGCACATAGAAGGCGATGATTCATGGTGAGTCCCGCTCGGGAGTTAACTCCCATTTCGTACGCGCTGATATTGGCATGAAGCACCTCAACAG
Organism: Nigrograna mackinnonii; assembly: GCA_001007845.1. Lineage (NCBI taxonomy): Eukaryota > Fungi > Ascomycota > Dothideomycetes > Pleosporales > Nigrogranaceae > Nigrograna > Nigrograna mackinnonii. The sequence continues at coordinate 114,004 of JGVQ01000133.1, forward strand.
CGTTGGTGCTGTTCATGCAAACATCTCCTCGAAAGGGACAGTCTGGTACACGCCTGGAAGACACCTGAGGCTCCTGCAGATAAAATTGGCCATTACACGTAGCATTTAGTCGATTCTGACACTGCTGAAATATTGCGTCGACTTTTGGATGAGCTATCATGATAGCCTCCCTGAAACCTCTGTGCTCGGCGTCTATGCAGGCGCTAGTCGTCCTTGACTTGACAATGGGTGTCTCCAGGGAGCCATCCGACAACGCCCATGGCGCTACTACCCCAAGAGTGATGAAGAAGGCGATGTTGAGTAGCGCAAATGTTCCAAACAGAGGTGATATGAGGTAGGTTTCATTGGCGTTCAGTGCGTGGATTTGATCATTTTGGCCCCCACTTGCTCGTTTCCATGGACGAGTCAAGCCAGCCATTGCAGCCTTGATCGAATGTAAAGCTGCTGTGATAGCCGCACTCTGCGACAGCTCGAGGCACCGATCGATTCTTTCGGAGTCGGCAAGCCTTGCTGATTTCGTCCGATGGTAGATAGAATAACGCACAAGGTTCCATGCTCTAGTCTGAGTGAAGGCGAGGAGGATGGTTAGCGAAGCGAGACACAGAAGCGCCTTGGAGTCACTCAGTGTCAACGTCCACTTTCGAAAGGGTACTTCATGATGATTCTCCCATAGACCTTCGTAGACATAATCTTCGACGTTGAGATCATATACATCAGAAGAGGACATGACAGGAGCTATGTGAACAAATTGATGTAAAGGTTACCGTATTACTTACTATCGAGGGAGAAAGCGCGAGATGAAGGGGTAAGACGAATTACATAAGCAAACAATCAACGCCACCACCAATCCTACTAGGTGTAGGAACAATTATTGTTCGCTTATATAACTATTGTGATGGGGAGGTGCCCAAATTAGCTACCCCCTTAAAATTCTAAGGCTTCGCGCGTGTCGTGCGGGGGATGCGGACGCCCACATCGCAGAGAGTACGGATGGAAGCCGTGGTGCGAGGGCTGCGGAAGGGAGACGTAAGGCCGTGGGTAAGCCTTCGAGAGTTTGTCTTTGGTGGGTACGGCTGTGGCTGTGGGTAGCTGGCGGTGTTGCCGTGTGGATGCAGGGGATAGGTAGATTAGCACAAGGGTTATGCAATATAGGCTTAGTAACGTCGGAGCATAATTAGGTAGACACTGAGTTCGCTATCCCTAGTTCAAATATGGTTACTACTTAAAGACTTGGTCTAATTATTGCTCTTAAATACAACTATCCTTCACTACATTTGCGCCACCGGGACCTTGGACGGTTCTGATGGAATTGCCTTCTTCGAGTCGATGGAAGGTACCCGCACTTTGTTTAGGCACAAGCCACTCAACAGGTCTAGGCAGCAGATCCGACTCATCTCCATCATTCCTGAACCTTCCGGCGAGATCAGATGCCAACTAAAGAACGCGTATCTTGACGATGAAACAACCCCTGATTATCGTGCTCTTTCCTATATGTGGGGTCCACCCACACCGCTAAAGCGTATTAGCATCGACGGTCAGATCTTCGAGGTTCGCCTGAATTTATACGAGTTCTTTAAAGCGTTCAGAGCCCACTTCCACAAGTTCAGAGGCAATGGCACTTTCGAAGATGAAACGCAGTGGCTATGGGTTGATCAGGTTTGCATTGCCCAGATGGATGTTCGCGAGCGCAATCATCAGGTGAAGATTATGTCCCACATCTATCATCGCGCTACCTACGTGTATGTATGGCTTGGGCCATCCCATACTGGAATTGAAGAAGCAATGAGTGCAATAAAGAATGGTCACCGACTTTACCTTGAAGAGAGAACCGCTGTTCCACCGGTCAAGAAGGGGAAGAGGCATCCCGTTATCAAAGCCACCCAGCAATGCAACCCACCACCTCCACTTCCTATTGATGCGCTCAAAAGCTTCCTAGACAACGAATATTGGAAGAGACTCTGGATTGTTCAAGAAATCATGCTGGCACGATACATCCGCATCATGTGCGGAGAAACCCTGCTTTCCTGGGAAGTATTAAGGCGCTTTTGCTTGTCAAGCATGCCAAAACTTCCACCCGAAGTACAGAGGTGTGCTCCACGTCAGATGGCCTGGCTTGTAGAACATGCACTTTTAGCTAAAAGATATTCGTACGCCGCTCTTCTCAAGACTTTTAGTGCGAGTCTGTGTCATGACCCAAGAGACAAGGTGTACGGTTTACTGGGTTTGCTCGAGCCTCATAAGCAGATTACGATAGATTACGGTCTCGGCACTCGAGAGGTATTCAACAACGTGGCTATTATGATGTTTAGGGATGCAGTCTCTGCAGCTCTAGTGCGATTCAGGGAGGGTCTTGAACAACTCGACTACACACGACCGGCTAAGGAGGTCTTTAATCAAGGTTTCCAGGCCCTGCTTTCAGAAGCAGAGCCCAACATCGTGGTACCACTATTAACAGCCGTCATGGAGCTGGGAGATAAGATGGGCAGAGCTACACGGCCCCTACTCGCGACGTGGGAAGAATCATTTGCATTTGCGCCATTGAAAGAATCTTGGAGTATAATCGTGCAACATTATATCGCAAACTGTCTTGAGAGTTCTCGAAGCAAAGAGCATCTCAAGGAGGAGCCACACAAAGATCACCACTTTTCGCAACTATTATATCAGCATCATGTGCTGACAACTCTACTGTCCCGTCCTCTACGGGGTTCACAAAGATTCACTAATGTTCATGGATTCCCAGACACCCAGGAAGTTTTCACAGAGTATGTATGTCTCTTAATGGTGCATACCATACCGGCTCTAATCATGCATAGGGAACATAATCTAGAGCTTCTGAGAATCTTGGATGATATCGCATCGAGGTTGATATCTTGAGACTAAAGCACTCAAGCAGCAGTGGCGATGACAAAAGACAATTCCTGAAGACTTGGTGGTCGGATTCAGCATTACCCTCCAGAATTCTAGTTTTTCTTGCTTTTTTTGTTTTCTTTAGCTAGATGAGGTTTCGTGAATAATCCGCGGCCAAACATTATAATTTTCTCTGTCTCTCAGCAAATGAGAATCAGGAATGACACAGGCTTTCGTGGGCTAGACACAGGAGAGCGAAGGGTAGGGGACAAGGAATTCGGGGGTAGAAAACCATTGTTGGAAATGTTGGCCATGTAGAAGTTATCAATGAATTGGAGGTTTACTATACCAAAACGTGACAGAATGTCAAGACCAGTCTTGTAAAAATAAAAAGATACCAACTCGTGGGAATTGAAGTAAATACAGCGTAGTCGAACGGCAACCTGTCGGATTATATTACCTGTATATTTGAAAGGCAGACCACAAGGCTGAAGTTATCTACGCGTGCTTTGGTCCAAGCCTGAAGGATCGGCAAGGCTAAGATTGACCAGGCGGAGATTGACCAGGCTGAAAACCAAATCAGGCTGAAGGATTCATGTGGCTGTAGGAGTCAATGGGTTCTCGGCGATCGTGACAAAAAGGAGAAGTATAAGAGCATGAGCGGAAGGTACTTGCCAAATCCTTGAGAGTCTTCCAGTATCTGAACTCAACTGTTGCATTTGCTTGAGCGGGGAAGAAGCGCAGATCTCCAAGATAGCATCTTTGTCGCCATATACGGCGAGCTAGCCACATTTCGACTTTTAGGATTATCGTGTGTTTGCTTTTTTGCCCTGCATAACGATTTTCGCCAATTGGATTTTAGGACCCCATTCGCATGCAAGTTTGCCTAGTTTTGGCACCGCGAGGCCGAGGCTTGCGGGACTTTTGGCCGCACTTAAAGCTGGATGTTTCCCCAGCCTTGTCTTTTCCCGGTTTTAAATGCAATTCATTAGTTTCTAAAGATGTTGGGTCCTAATTTGAATCCTACAAATGTCTTTTTACGACTCTGTTTCGTATCCATCTTGTCACACGGCGTAGGTGCAACAGTATGCTATAGCAACGTGGGAGACCCGATTCCAGACATGCGGGTTTGCGATCCCACGTCACCCATAAGCACTTGTTGTAAACCAGCGGATTACTGTCTCTCCAACGGACTCTGTTTCAATGCGGGCGCCAACCAAATGCTGGGAATTCAGGGCTGTACCGATAAGGACTGGGCCTCACCATGCGAGCGTTACTGTAATTCAGGCGGTACGGGATTTTCTCTCATTTTCCATTTCGTCATTCAGCCTCGTCACCTATGATTATGGCTGACCTTGATGTGAGTAGAGTGGTTTGGGAACAATTTATTTCTCTGCCCGCCTTCATCAGAGGGGTCTGGACCAAGGTCAGGGTCCAGCGAGCCGTGGTGCTGTGGTCCAAATGCTACGCAATGTTGCGAAAACGGGGATGGTTTCAGGCTCGATGTGGGCCGGATTGTACTACGACCTGACCAGTTATCCGAGTATCTCACAGCAACATCTGCGAGTATATCTACCGAGCCTTCCTCCTCAGCTACGAATACAGCTCCCCCGACCACGTCAGCACCCTCCTCGACTGCCACCGCTCACTCTTCGAATACATCCAACAAACCCTTGGCCATCGGCCTAGGCGTTGGCATTTCACTAGGTGTTATCTTCATGGGTATTCTTGCCTTTGGAGTTTGGGAATTGCGAAAGTATAATAATATCCGATCTCAGTCTACATCGCCAGGTGGCCAAGGTTCGGATACAGTACAGATTGCTTCAGGGGTGCCATGGAATGATACGAATATTGGATCTAGAGAATTGGATGGTAGAGAGCCGGTTCACGAGATCGGACATCAGGAAGAAAGATACTGAAGAGGCAACGAGCGGATATCACAATGTGGAAACTTCTGTTGGGGAGGAACAGGGTTGCATAGTCGTAGCCCGAGGGTATCTCAGTGCACCATATATATATATCTATCAAGAATGGATGTTCGAAGAGACAGATCTCGAACCGATAAGTTACACGCCATAATTGACTCGAAAATACTTCTGAAGCTAATATTCCAGCCTGAATTGCATACTTCGATTGACATCAGCAAGGCTGGAAGCGTGTAAACATGACACGTCACCTTGCATCGCTGTTTAGGGCGCAATCTTGACAGGACCTTCGGTGTTGATCCTCCTTCCTAATAAATGTTCCAGCATGAGGAAATTCAACCAGCTTCATGTGCACGCAATGTTTCCAGGCCAAGATGGCTTTCTTTTCATCATACTCATGTTATGAATGGCTTCTGTAAACCCTATGTAGCTCTTGACATTTCCCAATTCTTGTGAAGATTCAGTGCTGTCCATTTTCTGATGGGCAAGATTGTTAGTAGTTCTCTTATATACATTGACGAGGCCAAGATGAGGTAACTTGGCGTGGAATCGGGAATAGGGGATTAAAAATAACAGCAAAGAAACGTCTAGTGGCTTCAGAATCGATGGCCAGAAAAATACTACCCATGCTCTCTAGATATGTATTTATTGTAATGGCCATCTAACGTTCTGTAGAACGCTAATTTCTCATCTAGTCTATAACCCAAATTGACTACTTAACTACTTCGTTTACGTGCAAGGGGGAAGTTTCACTCATATCCTGGTCCTGACACCATTTTTGGAAATCTGATATAACTCCCTTAGCGTAGTCTAATGAATAGCTTGAGAAGATACCATTTTGCAGGAATCGGAATATCCGGCGGGCATGGATGTAAGGCTCTCCGTACGCATACTTCAAAAACTCGGGTCCGGCCATCTCGTCAAAGATCATCTTGGCCTCAATCTCTTCCGGCGTCTTAGGTACAGTTAACGCAAATGTTTCCTCTTTGTCATCTGACCGATCCTTGTTCCAAAAAGGAAAAGGTGGCCGACAACTGACGAATCTTGGAGCGAATATCGCTGAGTCCCAGTCAATGATGCCGGCAATTTTGACTTTGTCATCGACCATTCGAACAAGAATGTTTCGTGTCGCAAAGTCCAGGTGGCAGAGATGGAATTGATCCTCGTCAGGCAGATAGCCACGTGAATAAAGTTCTTTTATCATGTCCATCAATTGCTTCCAAATCTTCCGAGACTTGCCAAGCTCTACCTTTTCGAATTCCATCCATCTCTCGCATTGTTTAGTCAGAAGCTCGAATGTGGTTTGCGGTCCCGCAGGGAAAGTATTAGGCTTGTCAAATCCTTTCTCAACTTCACCAATAGCTGGGACTGGGAAAGTCTCAAGCTTTGGAGGTAGATTAGGGCACCCGGAGGCATAATCCTTGCTAACTATCCCCGCTGAATCGCTTGTGATGTCATGAAAGTCAAGGAGAACCTGCGTCATCTGACGTACTGCATCACACTTTTGTTCAAGAGTGAGATCTTCCCATATGGTGACCAGCGGTACACCTACAAGTCGACGTTGTATCGAATACCCAGTACCCAGGGGATTGTCATCCGTAGTATCATGCGAGATGACCTCCGGAGTCGGATACGGAACGTTCTCGCCGACGTAGTTTAGTGTCGCAATTTGGTATTCCATATCAGCGTCGTTCCAACGAGGGACCCGAAGAATTAGATCTTCGCTTGCAGTTCTAAGCCTCTCGGTGTTCCATGGTAAAAGCTTGCTAAGGACGTTACGCAGAATTTGGAAAGGAGTCGCTTTCTTGAAGAGCTTGATACCGATGATGCGATTGAAATCACCACCTTTAAGTCTCTCAATGACTACATTGTCTCCTACGTATGACGGAAACAGCTTGTTTGACAGCAGAAGAACTTTTTCCTGGAAGGTTTTGTATGATTCCTGGTCATACTCGACTGTGGATGTTTCGGATACAATCGACGATGCGTCATAATTTTCTTCCCTGCTTGCATTAGGTAGATTGAGATCCGATGGTGTCTCTAACTGAGGATGTTGATCGGGTATGTTAATGTGCGCCATTCTTGGATGTCCCACAATGAACGTAGATTTGGGGTTCTGTGTCGATGAGAAAGCGATGAGGGCTATCAAGTATCGGGATGAAAGGTGGAAGTTCCCCTTGGTTTAGCCGCACCCTGTGCGTAACCTACTTGAAAACAACGAGAGCTTCGCAAAACGGGGTTCGAAGTTGTATATATATCGCACTGTTGTTTGCTACATTACCTTCGCTTGGCGCGATCAAAGCGAGCCAACGAACGGAGTGTTTACTTCTGCGAGTTGGGAAACAGATTTAAACTTTTGATCTCTCGAAATTGAATTTCGCGTTTAGATCCTGTGAATGTTTTACTTACGGTATGTTCCAAAATGATGCGTCACTTGTCAAGAGATTTGTGAATGCACAAATTTTAGTATTCAGTAGAAGCACGATGCAATAGACCAGAGTCAATGTACAGTAACGTAAAGTTTAGCTTGTTGAAGTTGTGTAGTAGCCACCATAACCCTTTCAGCTAAAGTCATTGTCAATAAGATGAAAAATTACGAGGCTGATTTGGAAATTCCCTCCAAGCGAGGAATTTCGTGAATCTTATGATATTTAAGGACAGTCATATCGCATACGCCCCCGAAGACCTGGTATAGATTAATTTACACTATTTTGAAGAAGCTCACCTCTACTCCTTAACAATTTCTACATTGATTTGGTCAACAACTAAGTATTATAACTTACATCTCCATCATTTCGCAAGCATTTCGCAAACATCTCGCAACAATCTACAAAATGGTCAGCAGCGTCGGAGGGACCATGCACCATTGCCCTGGCATGAAAGTAAGGATAGCTGGCATATCTCCTGGCAATTGCCGCAGGGCCAAGACTCCAATTAAGAAACCCTACTGCAAGAAACACATGACGTACTGTCCGATACACCCAAGACACGTGTTTCTGATTAATCAGTCTTGTGTTTCGTGTCATGGTATTATTGAAGAGGACCAGGAAGACCAGGACTTGAAGCAGTCATCGAATGATATTCCCCGCAATAGGTGAATCATTAGCATTCACGGCTTGCAGTATTGCACATCATCCAACATATCTATGCTGTATCTATGATGAATTGAGTATATTATAGTCGTTTTACTATGCGAGGATACCAAAAAGAACCTTTACATGAATATTCGACGAACGTAGAGGTGCCTTACGGCTTTCCTTTGCATGTGACAATACATCAAAGACGATGGGATGGGAGTAAAGTGTGCACTAATCCTTATTAGGAATAGTTTCCAACCGAGCCCTTCAAACACGGGCAGTCACACACTTGTACTTCACTTACCTGACACACAATCTCTCAATCGCAAAAACGTCACCATGGTATCAAAGTCAATGCTCTCATCACTCCTCGCTAAACAGCTGGAATATGTTGCTGTGCCTCAGGCCTTTTACACATTCACCAACGACGCTTGGCGAAGCTCAAAGGACCCTTCTCCAGTAGCGCCACCTGTCACAAAAATAGATACCACTCTGAGGTCAATGGTTCTCATAACGTGGAATATCGACTTCATGGCCTCATATCCACGTGCGCGCATGCGGTCTGCCCTAGCCCATCTCGAAACCTTAGTGTCGAAGATTCCTACGTCATCTGCCGTGGTGCTATTCCTACAAGAAATGATGGAGTCTGGAAACCAATCCGAGGATTCCGAGCAGAACTCTAATGACCTCACTCAGATTTGTAATGCCCCCTGGATCAGAGAAAGATTTCATATTACGGACATCGATAATTCTGCATGGTATTCCGCCTATGGGCAAGTAACCTTGGTTGATCGTCGGCTAAGCATCGAACAAACGCTTCGCTTCCCATTCGTCAGCGAGTACGGGCGTGATGCGGTCATCGTTGATATTCCTTTCCAGTCAGAGGAGCGCAGGATTCTCAGGCTTTGCAATGTCCATCTTGACTCAAGTTTCGGACCTATGAGGCATATTCAATGGAAAGGGCTTGCCCATCAACTCCAGGATAAGGATGGCGGTATAGTTGCTAGCGTCCTCGCTGGTGATTGCAATGCCAATCAGCCACGTGATATTACAGAACCACAGGAGAACGGATTCAAAGATGCTTTCTTGGAGCTAGGTGGCACGGAAGGTAGTGAGGATGGTGCAACTTGGGGTTTTCAGAGCACACGAGGACAGCGGTGGGGAAACCAGAGGCTTGACAAAGTTGTTTATTGTGGCAGTGCAGAAGCAAAGAAATTGGAAAGAATCGGCGTGGGAGTGCGAGTCCCAGACAACCATATTGCAGAAAAGCTCGAAGAACTTGGGGAGTCTGCATATGTTACTGATCACTATGGTTTGCAAGCTGATTTCGACTTTGCACACGACCTTAAACAATCTGACCTCAACACATCAACTGCACAGGTCCCCAACAAAGCAGAGATACAAGAAAGGTAAATGTCATGAATTCCTAATCTATTTATTGTAATTGTATGCAAACTGACATCCAGTGGCGCCATAAATGCAGGTCCCGAACAAGGGCTCATTCAATTCATGCCTTAGCTTCCTCAACGAATGGATAATCGACATATCCCTTGGAGGGTGGGTCAGCACCGTAGAAGGTATTTCGGTCATATTGGTTCAACGGTAGTCCATTGGCAAGTCGCTTCGGCAGGTCTGGGTTGGCAATGAACCATCGGCCGAAGATGATAGCGTCGGCGTCCCCTGCCTCGACCTTGGGTGCTGCGTTGTCCCTGTTGAAGCCGCCTGCAGCTAGGAACTTGACCCCGCCTTTGGACAGGATGTTTCGGAAGTTTACCAGCGAGTTTACCTTGGGCTTTATAGTTGCCTCAGCCTCTACGCCCTTTGTTGTTGTGTACGCCGAAAGAGCATCCATCTTTGCCTGCTCGTCAAGAACCTCGTCAAATCGTGGCTCGACCCTAGCAATCAATTAGCTATATCCATATACTGCTTTAAGTGGCTCTTACATGTGAACATAGGTCGGTCTCTCGTTTTGAGGGAGGCTTGCGATCTTCTCGCAAAGGTACGCCCAGTGCTCGTTAGGATTGCTATCCTTGGTGTCCTGGAAGTAGTTGAAGGGACTCAGTCGAATGCCGACTCTGTCGGCTCCAATAGATTTGCAGACTTCTGCGATCACCTCAAGCGGAAATCTGCACCTATTCTCGACACTGCCGCCATAGTCATCGGTCCTCTTGTTAACATTGTCGTGAAGGAATTGATCGAGCAAGTATCCGTTCGCACCATGAATCTCTACACCATCAAAACCGGCTTCGCGCGCTCTTTTTGCTGCTGCACCGAATTCCTTTACGGTATCTTTGATTTCCTCGACAGTCATGGGTCGCGGTGGGTTCTCGGCGCATGATGCACCATCTAGATAGTTTCCGTTCATTGGAATGTCGCTTGAGCTCAAAGGCTGTTGTCCACCACGGAACGATGGTGCGGATGCGCGCCCGGTGTGCCAGATTTGGCACAAAATGTAACCTCCTTTGGCATGTACAGCGTCGGTCACCTTCTTCCAAGCTGCGATTTGGCTGGGAGAGAATACTCCAGGAGCACCGGGATATCCGCCTGCCTGTATTCTACATTAACGACTCACAATCGCAAGGGAGCAACGCGCCATTTCACATACATATTTGCAAATATCGGTGGCCTCGGTCAGTTGGAGACCGCCTTTGTTGGCACGTTGGCCGTAGTATTCAACATTCAAGTCATTTGGGACAGTGACTCCATCGCTTTCTTTGGTTGCTCGCATACGCGTCAAGGGAGCTTGAACGACGCGATGCTCTAGCTTCCAAGCGCCCAGTTGCAGCGGCGAAAAGAGACCGCTATCCTTCAATACCTTGAAACCTGAGGGAGAATCCGCTTTGGGCATATTGCTGAAATGTCTCGAGAGTCTTGTGGAATGAAGGGAAAGTATGTGGGAACGGGAATCAAGATTTGGAAGCAAAAATCTCCAGAAAACAAAAAATCGCATTACTCAGGCCCAGGGACTTCTTTGTACCTGCGCTAACGCGGGTGCCTCCCGTGGGCATTTCTGGACGATCCCATGCTCGCAAGTGGTGTTGCAGGAATGGGGGTGGGACTGCGATGGGGAAAACGGCGGCAGGGGKCCAAGACGCCCCCCGTACCCGATGCCAATTCACGCCCGTAAGCCTTTTTCAAGAGTGGGGGATCGATTGTGGCTGCAAATCAGATGCTGACCCTTCTAAGACGGCTCGCTACTCCAATCAGCGATAAGCCTTACGTAGGACATCAGAACGGCAACCATTGCGGAGAACTTGCTCGATAATACGTGGCCGAGATATCTCCAGGAGATTGATATTGCCTCCTCACTTTATCTGTATTGCATTTCCTGCTCAGGCCCGTATTGTTCCCCTTTGGTTCGTCGAATATGGTTCAGTAAGACATCATGGCATTACCAATTCCACCCAAAACAGCATCAGACCCGCCCCGGGCTATGAATGCGGCTGAGGCCCTCACGCCCTTGATCGCGTCAACATATACATCACCGGATATCAATTTTTACATTAATGGAAAGAAGACCGTTCTCAGGAATCCTAATCCCCACTGGACCCTACTCGACTACATCCGCGCACAGCCGAACCTCAAAGGCACGAAGCTAGGATGTGGCGAGGGAGGGTGCGGAGCCTGTACTGTCGTACTCCAGGTGCCCGATTCACAGTCAGAGAAAAGGCGGATCAAACATTTAGCTGTAAATGCATGTTTATTTCCACTGTTGGGCATTGACGGCAAACATGTCATCACGGTCGAGGGGATTGGCAGCGTGGACAAACCCCATCCCTTGCAGGAAAGGATCGCGAAGCTACATGGAAGTCAATGTGGATTCTGCACACCCGGCATTGTAATGAGCTTGTATGCAGTCGTACGAAATGCCTACGATCCAGAGACCAACAAGTTCAATCTAAGTGCACGGGATATTGAACTTGAAGGACATCTCGACGGAAACCTTTGCCGGTGTACCGGATACAAGCCTATCCTCAACGCGGCCAAGACGTTTATCACAGAGGACCTCAAAGGACAGCTTAGTAAAGAGACACCCGAAATAGTATCCTCGGAAGCAAAGGCAGAAAAGGAAATGATTGATCTCGTACGAAACGGCTGCGGAGGGCAATCAAAGGCCTCTTGCGGCCGGCCAGGAGGCTGCTGCCGGGATGCACCTTCAGAGAATAGCTCAACAAATAGCAAGTCGCCGTCTTCCACTCCTCCAACGGAACCGATATCGTCCTCTGATGACGAGCATGTTCCGGCCATTGTAGATGTAAAGGAAAAGCCCAGAGAAGACTCCTTCGTTAGTGGAGCTACCTACGCACCTCCCCTGAAGAGCAAGGAAAACGAGTTGGGAGAGACGGAGGTAAAGACTGCAACTTCTCTTCATGCTCCAACGGCCGGATCCAAGAATGGGGTGCCTGTGGTAGAATTCCAGGAATACGTTCCAGACTCCGAGCTCATTTTCCCATCATCACTCTGGAGATTCGAACAAAAGCCACTGTGCTATGGAAACGATAAGAAGATCTGGTTCAGACCGACTACTGTCAATCAACTACTCGAGCTGAAGCATGCATACCCGTCAGCAAAACTTGTCGGCGGCGCAAGCGAGGTGCAGGTTGAAGTTCGCTTCAAGAATTCCGACTTTGCAGTGTCTGTGTATGTTTCTGACATTCCAGAGCTTAAAGAGACCAAGTTGCCTCGAGAGGCTGAGCTCGAATGCGCGAAAGAGCTTGTAGTAGCGGCAAACACCCCTCTGACCGAACTCGAGACAATCTGCAAAGAAGTATATGCCAAGCTAGGTAAACGCGCCATGGTTCTCGAAGCTCTACGTAAACAATTACGGTACTTTGCTGGTCGCCAGATCCGTAATGTTGCTTCTTTGGCTGGGAATATTGCTACGGCTTCTCCCATTTCGGACGCCAACCCAGTTCTAATGGCTTCCGGGGCCACCTTGGTAGCACAGAGTGAGAGTAAGAAGAACATTGAACTACCAATGTCGGACTTCTTTGTTGCGTATCGAACCACGACCCTTCCGCAAGATGCTATTCTCAGCCAAATACGAATTCCACTGCCGAGCCCTGACACAAGAGAGGTCCTGAAAGCCTACAAGCAAGCCAAGAGGAAAGATGATGATATCGCAATCGTGACAGCTGCTTTCAGAATCCGTCTTGATGCGTCAGGAATAGTCGAAGATGCTTGTCTTGTGTATGGTGGCATGGCCCCAACTACCAAGGAATCTGCAAAGGCAAAAGCCGCGGTCGTGGGGAAAAAATGGTTTCACTCAGAGACGCTAGATGCTGCCTTGGATGGTCTAAGTCAAGACTTTGATCTGCCATTCACAGTACCCGGCGGCATGGCTCACTATAGGAAGACCCTCACGTTATCTATGTTCTTCCGCTTCTGGCACGAGTCTGCTGCAGAGTTTGGTTTTGGTGAGGTGGATAAAGAAGTCATCGATGAGATTCATAGAGCCATCTCTACTGGAACGAGAGATGACTACAACCCGAACGAGCAACGCGTAGTAGGAAAGCAAGTGCCTCATCTGTCGGCGCTCAAGCAATGCACTGGTGAAGCCGAGTACATCGACGACATGCCAGAGCAGGCTCTCGAATTGTTCGGCGGCCTTGTAATGTCCACCAAGGCGCATGCAAACTTGGTGAGCGTAGACTGGAAGCCCGCCTTGGACATGCCCGGAGTTATTGGGTACATTGATAAGCACAGTCTCCCTAAAGAGAAGAATGTCTGGGGTTCCATCTTGAAAGATGAACCTTTCTTTGCGGAAGATAAGGTTCTTCACCATGGTCAGGTTATTGGAATGGTATATGCGGAGACTGCTCTCATAGCTCAGGCTGCAGCGAGGGCAGTTAAGGTCGTCTATGAGGAGCTGCCACCGATTCTTACAATTGATGAGGCTATTGAAGCGAATAGCTTCTTCAAACATGGAAAGACATTGAAGAAGGGACTTGCTATTGATGGCAAGATGGAAGACGCTTGGGCAAAATGCGATAGGGTATTTGAAGGGACTACAAGAATGGGTGGCCAGGAGCACTTTTATCTGGAAACCAATGCCGCATTGGTTATACCATCCGGAGAAGACGGTCAGATGGAGGTCTGGTCATCGACACAGAACACAATGGAGACACAAGAATTTGTCAGTCAAGTGACAGGTATGCCCAGCAATCGGATCAATGCACGAGTAAAGCGAATGGGAGGTGGCTTTGGTGGCAAAGAATCAAGAAGTGTGCCGTTCGCTTGTTATCTTGCGATTGCAGCGAAGAAGGAGAAGAGGCCTATGCGTCTCATGCTAAACCGCGACGAAGACATGCTTCTCAGCGGACAACGACATCCAATTCAAGCACGCTGGAAAGTTGGCACGACCCATGAGGGGAAGCTCATCGCTTTAGAAGGAGACGTGTACAACAACGCAGGATTCTCGCAGGATATGAGCGGAGCTGTCATGGATCGCTGCCTTACACATTTTGACAACACCTATGAAATTCCTCATGTATTATTGAGAGGACATGTCTGCCGAACCAACACTCATAGCAACACTGCGTATCGTGGTTTTGGTGCGCCTCAGGGCATGTATTTCGCTGAGACATACATGTACAACATTGCCGAAGCATTGAACATCGACATCGACGAGCTGAGGCAACGGAATCTGTATAAGATCGGAGAGCATACGCCATTCTTGCAGTACATCGACGAAGATTGGCATGTGCCTCTTCTACTTGACCAGCTCGAAAAGTCAGCCGAGTACCAAAAGAGGAAGCAAGCGGTCAAGAAATTCAACGAAACCAACAAGTGGAGGAAACGAGGTATCTGTCTCGTGCCGACGAAGTTTGGCCTTAGTTTCGCTACTGCGCTTCATCTTAACCAAGCTGGAGCGTATGTTAAAATCTATCACGATGGTAGTGTACTTCTCCATCACGGTGGGACTGAAATGGGTCAAGGATTGTACACGAAAATGTGCCAAATTGCAGCACAGGAACTCGGCGTCCCGCTCGATGCAGTATACACCCAAGATTCACAGACGTATCAAGTTGCCAATGCCTCACCAACAGCAGCCTCCTCTGGATCTGACCTGAACGGAATGGCAGTGAAGAATGCGTGTGATCAACTCAACGAGCGACTCCAGCCTTACCGCGAGAAATTAGGTAAAGATGCCCCGCTGCGAGCAATCGTCCACGCAGCATACCTCGACCGAGTCAACCTCGCAGCAAATGGGTTCTGGAAAATGCCAAAGGTCGGTTTCCAATGGGGCAACTACGATATCAACACCGTCAAACCCATGTACTATTACTTCACGCAAGGTGCCGGATGTTCTGAAGTCGAACTCGACCTACTTACTGGCGACCACACGGTAGTACGAACCGACATCATGATGGATGTTGGTAACTCAATCAACCCAGCTATCGACTACGGTCAGATTGAGGGAGCATTTGTTCAAGGCCAAGGTCTTTTCACCATGGAAGAATCGCTTTGGTTGACTAATGGTCAATTCTTCACACGTGGCCCGGGAACATACAAAATCCCTGGTTTCAGCGACATTCCACAAACCTTTAACGTATCTCTACTTCGAAACGACAATGATGGAAAGCCATTGACGTGGAACCATCTCAGGAGTGTGCAGAGTAGTAAAGGTATCGGCGAGCCACCGCTGTTCTTGGGCAGTACTGTATTCTTTGCGCTCCGAGAAGCGGTTAAAGCTGCGCGTGTTATGAATGGACAGGATATACTCGGTGGTAAGGAGGGATGGAAATTGGATAGTCCTGCTACGAGTGAGAGGTTGAGGTTGGCTGTTGGGGATGAGTTGGCGAAACGGGCGGAGGTGGTGAGGAAGGAAGGGGAGAAGAGTTTCTTTGTTGCTGTTGCATAAGATAGTCGGCATGAAGAGTCACGATATTAAGTATAAATGAGAATTTGTTCATATGTTAAAGTCAGAATTTCTTTTTTGTGTTGACTTAGAGATGGATGCAGCCCTTGTGACGGGTCCATTTCACGTGACAACCCTGCGATAACCGGAATTAAACATTTTCCTATCTGCGACGACGACGCATAACTTCATCAACCCACATACACCTCGCAGCTTCTCACATCAGCCCTCAATGCCTTTCTACGAAAAGGGTTTTGTCGATAAGGACAACGCAGAGGGCGTAACGTTTGTCAGCGATGCACCTCGGCATTGCTCACCCGCAGCGAACGGTAAACGACGGTTTCCTATCAATGCTCCCAGCCAATGAAACCTGATCATCAACAGCCATGTCATGCCCTAAGTGGTAAACCAAACCGTTCAGATAACTAAACTCAAGCAGGATTAGCACTTCTCAAAGTCGCCTCCCTTGTCTCCCCACTCTTGGTCTTGGCCGATGGTCGGGTTCGCACAGAGTGAGCATCCACGCATCACAGGGTGCACTACCATGGCAAACCCCGCATTTTGGCTTGCGGCTACGGCAATGGCTACATCAGGGGGCAAGTTTTGCGGCTGGTCCTATCTCCAGCGGCGGGTGATGCATGTCACAGCATGATAACGCCTGGCCTATCGCAGGAGTCGCAAACCGGATCGTTGAGACTTGTCCAAGTAGCGCGGAAATCCGCCGTCCCTGCGCTCAACCCCCCTCGGAACCCCCATCATACAATTCTCCACATTCCCCCAACCTTCAATTGTACCTCCATCATTGTTTCCAACGCTTGCAATCCACTGCACATTGCGCAATGGCCTCTACTGCTTCCTCAATGCCCAGACCGAGAAGACGAAAGGAGGCTGCTGCAAATGCCAAAGGGGAGCGACGCTTCACCTGCAATAACGATGGGTGTGGTAGGAGCTTCACCAGGGCTGAGCATCTGCAGAGACATCTCCTGAATCACTCTTCTGGCGAACACACGTGCTCCAGATGCAGGGCGCATTTCAAGAGAAGAGATTTGCTTGGTGAGCCCTACGCTTTCCTCGGTTGTCATCGCATCTCATCAAGATCGCATTATGTCGATTGCTTATGACCTATTCTTCTCACGTGTTGTCCACTTTCCACTCTTCGGCGGTCATGGATGGCCGTCCAAAAGTGGAACTTGCATTGAACCCTCCCCCCAATACCTTACAACACCTCGTTGTCCCATAGTCATCCTCTACACATGTCGGAGGCCGACCTCAACAGACTAAAGTGAACATTCCGCTAATGGCGTGCAGAAAGGCATATGGCCCGTCATCGTCAGAAGGATGAAGAAGCTGGAGCTGAAGGCTGTGGCGTCCTAAACACAAGGAAGCGTATGTGGAAGGATGCTGAAGGGAATATCGTCACCAAGAAACCCTCACTAGGCGACGATAGCCATCCTGATTCATCGATTCACGACCCGCTTCAGCCCCTTTCTGACTTTGTTCCATTCGAACATCACGACGAAGTGTTGCCCATCTCACCTCCTATCTCCCAAGACGCTTCTTTAGGCCAGTCAAGTTTGGAAGACCACGACTCCGGCATCGCGAGCGGCTACCATCCAGTAGATGCAAATGCTCTGTCCAACTCAGATTCGTACTCGCCACTTGACCAACGCTTCTGGACATCAGACCTTTCTCAACCGGATCCCGAACCTTTTGTGCCTACCGTTGTTGACGATGCCCCCTTCGACGAAATTTTCAACGCAGATACGGCCAGCTCTTTCAATAATCCTTTTACCACGATGAACAACTATAACTGGTTGTTCGACATCGACCTATCACGTCAGGAACATGTACAACCGATAGTCTCAGACCCTTTCCCCACTTTTCAATTGAACACAAACACTGTTACTCAACCGAGTCACCCCTTTGAACTCCAGTTCGATTACATGGCAGTTGACAAGACTTTATCAACTGCCGCACATCAAGGATCGATTCCGTCGCATCGGACCGATTCTCCTCAACAGATTCAACCTACGGCTCCAATTATATCACCGCCGCTCACGGATGAGGAGCTAAATACGGGGCGCAATGTACCAAAACAACCACAATCAAGCGCGGGCTCAATCGAGCAGCCATCAAGACCACAAGCCGTGAGCAATGCGGGGCCGCCTCCTGATATTGAGCGTCCGCTGTCTATGCTATGGCCCTCTCGCAGCTTGCCCATCATCGATGAGATAGCTCGAGCGCAAGTGTTGGATTTGATTGATATTACGCAACCCATATCTCCGGACGGCAGTCTTGTGATGCGAGACCATCCACTTCTTTCATTAAGCTGTCTTCAGACATATTGTGACTTGTTCTTTACAAGGTTCAATTCGACATACCCTCTGATACACATGTCGACGTTTGAACCGTCGCATGTTGACACCTTATTACTCACATCAGTCCTGCTTCTCGGTGCGACATATGGGGAGAAGGAAGCACATCAGCTGGCAGTAAGTCGTTTACTGCGCTAATACTTCTCCGTACTTACATAGTGCAGGTGTGCATCCATGATGTACTTCGACCACAAATTTTTGCGAGTGCAGGATTCTCGGCGAAGCCCGATCTCTGGGTCTTGCAAACAATTCTGCTAGTTGAATGTTTCGGCAAGAGCAGGGCAGGTCAAAAGCAGCATGATATGTCGCATCTGTTCCATGGACTTCTTATCAACCTCATCCGTCGGAGTGATTGTCAATCTATTCGATCACCGACTCCTGAAAATGCTACTGATGATCTTGAGGATGATTGGCGGACATGGGTAGATGCTGAGCAGAAGAAACGGTAAGCGGAGAGTTTCCTTTGATATTGTAGGGTACTAACGACTACTAGACTCGCATTCTTATGTTTCATGTGGGATACTCAACATGCAGTCCTTTTCTGTCAATCTCTATGCATGTCTGCATTCGAGTTGAGATCCACACTGCCTTGCGATCAGTCACTTTGGGAAGCCGATTCGGCTGAGACCTGGCATCAGCTCCGACAGAAACAACAACCGTCGCCCTTGTTCTTATCGTGTCTTAAGATGTATCTCAACCCGGGAGCAGCGCAGCTTCCGAAGAATCTGAATGCATTGTCACGTGCGTTGCTCCTTCACGGACTGATGTCTGTCGCTTGGGATATGCAACGCCGGGACCAAACATCTCTTGGTAAGTATTTCATTCCTGGCTGTTTAGCAAGCATGGGCTAATTGTCGAAGGCGTCATCGAGACCAATCCGCTCGGAAATTGGCAAGCAAGGCTCGCTACTTCATACAAAGCCTGGCAAAATGACTTTGAAGCGTTCTGCGCCAGCTACCTCTCAAAACTCCCATCTCCTTCTCATCCTCTCGCCAAAGAATTTCAAGCTTTCCGTACTGCTACAATGGCACTATACCATTCCGCACATATCCTATTGCACACTCCATTCTTGGATCTTCAGATCTACGCTGGATCTCGACACATCCTAGGCCGTCCAGTAGGCCGCCAAGATTACGTCCGCTCACAACGCATTGTCAAGAAATGGGTTTCTGACAATCTCAAAGAAGCCAGCAAAGCAATGTGGCATGCAGCGGCCTTGGTCGAACAAGGCATCAACATCCTAGAAGGAGACTCAGGGACCAGCGATCTCGGCGGTGGTCGTCTTTGGCATCTAGCGTGGGCCGTGTACCTCGGAACCCTCGTAGTTTGGGGCGTCTGGTATGCGCGCCCAACACCTCCAACACTACCTAACTCTACCGACTTGCAAGACGATGACGATGATGAGATTATCTGGGATCCTCAGGCTGAGATGCGAGGATTGCTGGAGACAATCTTGAAGTCTAATCCGGAGAGGTTACTTGATAGTGGTGTTGGTGGGATTAATGGTGGAATGGGTAAGCGAGGTACCAATGGCCTCGCCGCCGTCGTAAGTAGGTGTCTAGGAAAGGTTCGGTGGGCAGTCGTTCACGATGCAATGATGGTCCTTCGAGGTCTCGTATGCTGGAGGTTAGTCGGTGGTGGAGGCATGTCTTAAGATCAAACAAAACCCCTCAGTTAACAGACATGGGTTTGGATTGGGTTGTGTTTTGTGCTTTGTACTTCTACGGAGTTGGTTCGGCGAACGAAGGTATACCCGTCCGTGGAATGCGATGAGCTGATGGATTTTTAGCTAGAAGTCTAGTTAGCTCGGTGTAGTTTTGAATCTACTGACTCGATATCGAGAAGAACTTTTTCAATCGCCTTTTTAAAATTGTAGGAGCCGTGATAACCGCTTTACGCCTCTAGTATAACGCTCATCCCTTACTCAAACACGTTAGCGCATATCAGACTTCTATACTCCGTACGTACAACCCTTCATCCACCTACCAATCGAATATTCGAATCCCATCGATATTGAAATCCACAATACCATCATAATCCCAATTCAAATAAATGCCTAATCTATGAACTCGTCATAAAAACCTCACGACTTCCCCGACTCTCCGAATATACATGTAAATTCGAGCTGGAGCGCGACATTCGGTTAGGGCTGTCGTGCTCCCAGGTCACGATGACAACATACCCACCACCCACCCAGACCCCAATCTCCTCCCGTCATCACACCCGATTGGTCCCTAAACTCGTCAACTCAAACTATGTGCACGCAATACTGATCCTGCACTGCAAATGCTGGGAATCTTTAGGTCTGAGGGTTTGAGCCCGTGGCGACCTTGAGCGCGATGGGTAAGGGTTCTCCACTGTTATATCGGGTTGAATGATAGGGTTTCGGTTTGGGGACGGTTATTGGGTCGGGTGGAGAGGTAGAGGGGGCCGGGTTTGAAGGTTTGACTCGTGGGGATTCGAGGTTGCGAGGTTGCGTATATAACAACCGAAGTTCTGGGAATGAAAATAATGTTGATTGACAGCCACGCACGCACTCGTCCATCCATCCACCCATCCATCCTCCCCAAAAAAAAAGTCCCCAGCTTCGCTCCTAGACTACCGGGACCATGGCCGCGGACCAATCCCCCATATCCAAAGAAGCAGCAATCGGGGAGTCAACAGAGATCACGAAACACGATGCTCGAACCCCCGAGACAGCCTCGCAAAGCAGTAGAACTCAGACTAGAGAAGAATTCCTAGCTACATTTACACAAGATGAGAATAAGCGGATTATGAGGAAAGTGGATCGTAGGTTTTTGTTGTTGATTGGTATGATGTATGTTATCAAGAATGTAAGTTTATAACCTGATTTCATCTAAGGGTGTTGTGTTAAGTGTATGCGGGAAAGTGGAAAGAGGCTGATGATTATAATAGGTTGATTATACGAATGCCGCGGCCGCAAAAGTCCTCCAGGTTGGAGAGAGCAGAAATATTTTGACCGAGTTGAATATGACACCTGATCAGTATAATTGGGTGCAGTCGATTTATTTTGTAAGTTTTTGAACTTTGAGGAAGTGGTTGTTGGAGTGTTTGATGGCTAATAGAGGGATGATAGATTGCCTACATCATCTTCGAAGTCCCGAGTAATCTTCTGCTGAAGAAGATGACTCCTAGGAATTGGCAGTCGAGGATCATGTTGACCTGGGGTCTTGTTTTGGCCTGCCATGCTGCGGTGCAGAATGCGGGTGGGTATTATGCTGCAAGGTTCTTCCTCGGGGCTATGGAAGCTGGTATGTTTCCTGGATTGGCGGCGCAGCTTTGTTCTTGGTATCGAAGCGATGAGATGGGGAAACCTATCATGTGGATGTTTGCTTTCCAGAACACGTCTGGGATCTGGGGTTCACTGATCGCGTATGGAGTTTCGTATATGAATGGTGTGGGTGGGCTCAGCGCTTGGAGATGGCTTTACCTTCTGGAAGGGCTGTTCACTATGCTATTCTCGATCGTGGTCTTTACCTGGCTCCCCGATTACCCAAAGTCACCGCGCTCCCAGAAATGGCTCACTCCCCGTGAGCAAGAATACCTCGAAGTCCGCCTGGCCGTAAACGCACCCCTAACCTCCGACTCGGCCTTCGACAAGAAAGAAATCATTCGCTCCCTACTAGACGTCCGCAACTACTCCTTCATGCTCTCCCAATTCCTCGTAAACTTCGCCGGCTACGCGCTTACCTGGCAACTCCCTACCGTCACAACATCCCTGGGCTACGCGGGCCTGCCACGAAATCAACTCCTCAACATTCCCCCAGCAGCCGCCACAGTCCTGTCCATAATCTTCGCCGGCTGGTTTTTAAAACAGGCCTACATCACCCGCCCATTCTTCATCATGTTAATCATGGTCTGCGCACTAGTCTTCTTCATCCTGCTCGCCTGTCCCGTTTCCAAACCAGCTACATACGTAGCTTGCGTCCTGGGAATGACATTCTACTCCGTATACTTTATTCCATTCTGGGCATGGCGGTCCTCGTCTCTATCCGGCACAACCGGCACTGCCTTCTCGCTCGGATTCCAAAACTGCGTCGGTCAGGTCGGAGGCGTCATTGCGCCGCAACTCTTCCAGTCTAAATACGCTTATAATGGGTATAAAACGAGTTTTGCGATTTCTGCCGGTGCATTAGGGGTTGGTTTGGCTGCGAATTTGTGGACTTGGTGGTTGACTAGAGGGTTGGAGGAGGATGTCAGGAGGGTCAGGAGGTTTAGAAGGGCGGCGGAGAGAGAGGGGAGGGTGTATGTTGGAGAGGATGTTAGGTATGAAGGGAGTGAGAATAATGTCAAGAAGGCAGATACATCGGCTGTATGAGGGAATTGATGGCATGGCCTAGCCTGGGATAATTAGAAGCATGGCTAAGCTGTATTGTGGTTACGTAGAAGGTTGCCGTAAACGAAAACCGTTTAGAACGGGGCGCAGAATTACAGAAATGAGTCTCGAATGAGTAACACTTTGAAAAGAGGATAATTTATATTGCTTATAATGTAGCATTGGGTAGCAAAGTACACCCGCTATCTGATATTCTCTCTAGAGGAGACACGATATAGTAGAATGAGCTGTGCTACGCCGTTATGTTACATCAAGCTCAACATTTTGAAGATGTGGAGGAAAGCAGGTCCGCTGCCCACAGACTCGAGAAACCTAACTGTCCAATAGTCAAATCATGGTCCCTGGCTTGATAGTAGACTTTAAAATGATATTTAAAGATTAAGCGTCTGCTTTGTATTGTAATGGTTGACTGGCCAAGTTAAACAAGCTCCAGGATGACCAGAATATTTGTGTATTGCGGTGGATAGAGAGGCGAATCCACGCGTAGTTGACTGACGTGTGAGAAACCACATGGGACAGCAGATTGGGGTAATTGAAGTGTACAACTCTATCCACGCGGGATGTGCGGTGAAGTAAAGAATGTCTCCTCGCTGGATGCTGTGCCTAATTCGGCTATATCCGCATTTCACCTAACCGCTTCACAATATCTGGATTCTGTCTGCCAATGATCTGAATAAGGCAGTCCTCAAATGTAGAGAGGTAGATAATTAATCCGAGACCCAAACAACATCCTCGAATGCCTCAGATAATTTAGTCTTCCTCCTGCCAGAAGTCTTGGGCTTAGATTTGGACTGATTCTTAACCTTCTTTTGAGAACCGAGTGCGCTTGATGCGGATGGTCTTTTCCTTTTACCTCTCTTACTAGATTCCGGTATAGTTTCTGTGGGAGTCTCTTGTCCGATGACACGCGTAGATGGTCCTGGTCTATTCTCTAGCTCGGCCAATGTCGAAAGTACTCTATCCATCTCGGCAATGAAATCCTGAGTACTATTTTCAAAACATTGAACAGCGAAGTCTTTCTCCTTACCGTTCCAATATCCAAATAAATGTTTTTTCCCTTCGTAGCTGGTATTATTCTTACCTCCATTCCTATAAAGCAAGTCTGCTATCTTTCTGTGTCCGCATTTCCACGCAATTTCGGTAACAGATGTGGTGACCATGGGTTTAGTAGATTCCGAATAAATTAAAGCGGTATCGGCTGCACCGCGCTCGAGGAGGGAGTTCACCACTTGTATCTTGCCGTGGAACGTAGCGTACATTAAGGGTGTCCAACCACGTCTATCTTTTACGTCCAGTTCTTCTTTTTCGAGTATGGAAATAGTTTTGATCATATCGTCTGTGGCTTCGGTGCGAAACCCGGTCCGCATACGAAAGTAGAAAACTAGGAGGCGAAAGGATTTTGCGATATAGGCGGTGCCCCCATGTGGCATGCGCAAGAGAAGTAGTGTTAAGATTGTTGAATATCCATTAACCGCAGCGGTTCTCAAGAGCATTTCTACCTCCATCGAGTGTAATGATAATGCGGTATCCGTGTCAATTCTATCAAGGAGATATTGGATAATTTCTCGGTGACCGCACTCCACGGAGTGATATAAAAGACTGTACCCACGTCCTGGGCAACTGGACGCTGTCGGTGGTGGACCACTCAAACGAGGTCTCACTGGAGATATGCTGACTCCGGCCTCTTCCACAAAGTATTTAACCATTTCTAACTTACCTGTACGGCAAGCTTTTATGCAAATTTCTCTTAGGCGAGCTTGGTATGCAGCACTGGACCCCTCAGGTCCTGATCGTGTTGGCTCAAGTAACATCTTCAGTATCTGTGAATCCTCGCGGTCTATGGCTGCGTCGATTGCCCTGTCCCATACCAGAATTGTCGAATGAGAGTCACTCTCTTTATCCCGCCGGTATTCCTCCCCTATGAAACGCTGTATTGCTTGGACGTTACCTATCGAGGCAGCCTTTTCGAGTATGCAGCGTTGTGCATTAGAGCGTTCAAAGCGAGTGATAGTCGTGAGAAAGTTCAACATCGTTTCATCCATATGTTCAAGAGCCTCTCCCCAGATAGCTCTGTCCTTGCGTGTCTCCCTCGTGGAATAACAGGGCTTTTCGGGGTTCCACATGTATTGCTGACGCTGTCCTGGCCCAAAGTAGAATAAAGTCAAGTGCGCAACGTCCACAGTTCTAACTGCTTCCTTGAGGCAATACTCCCCGAATTCATAGATTGATGGAAATCCCGAGTCGAAATTGTCTATACTGTGGTATTGTCGCTGATGCTGTCGAAGTCGTGCATCTGACGCAAACCCACTAGGTCTACTTGGGCAGTCTTCCACAACGCAATACCAACGGTGGGTATGTTTCTTGATATGCTCTTGGCAAACATTATGATCTCCGAATCCTTCATGGAAACTTGAACAGTCGATCCGATCGCATTTGAAGAGCTTGGCACCATACATGTTTTGCATGTCAAATGATGGACCCTTCCTTTCGATCGCTTCGCGGATCTTACAGAGAACGTCTTCTATTTTCAGATTGTTCTCCATGCATTCGGGGAGTTCATTTTTTCGCTGTTCAATGAGTTTTGGGTTTTTTCGAAGTTTCAGCAATGCAACGACCTGCACCAAACTGCCAAAGGATACCATCATTGAAAAATCCCGTAATTCGTCTGAGACATCGTCTGGCTTCCAGTTTTCTGGTTGTTGTTGAACAAAGTGTAACCCAAGGAAAACATCTATCGCTTCGTCTAGGCGACTTAATTGATTTCTGTCCAGGTGGAACGAAAGTGCGCAAAGCAGGTGGTCGGACCAGTGCACGATGGCATATTCAGCGAAGACAAAGTGTCCAGACTGAACATAATTGTCCAAAGCATCCTCTTCAATGTGGAAGTCGAAGCAAGGCATGCTTAAGTAGCGTAGACATAAATGCGCCAGATTGACTTCTTCGCTTTGAACACTAACGTGACATTCTTCAATCAGGTATCTGCACAGTTGTTAAACGGTGTTCGACTTTCTTGACCCTGTCGGAATATGGTACAATACTCACAATCGTGTAGTGTTATGCACTAGTTCTACGACTCCACTAGACCGTAGCTCCACCAGCGAACCACCCAGAGATTTCGCATCAACACGGAATGATTTTCCCTGTAAGTCGAATGACATTTCATCTGCATCAATTGATACGAGTGCCTGTATTTCGTGCCATTTCAGAGTTCTTTTGGCGCAGACCAAAGCGACAAGGAGCTGCCGAACATCTTCGTGGTGGGGTGATTCTGGGCTTAGAATGCGCTCTACGATTCGAGAGTAGCTATAATATACAGGTTAGATGTACCTGGAAAGTTTACAAACATAACACTTACGCCTGTTTCAATGTTCGAGGGAATGTCCCAGGTTCCAGCTCTTTCTTCAGGCCTGTTAGTCGTGACTGGCTCAAGAGGTTGTCCATGACAAGCTTAGCATAGAGAAACATATCTACCCTTGTGTTAATTCAGATCTGAAAATTTCAAGTATTCTTAATACTACCTTGAGCTTCTTTTGTAATCTTTGTTATAATTTCCCCGCATTCTGCATCCTTCAGGCCAAACTTTGACTGGAGCTTCTTCACTTCAACATCACAAAAGATCTTAAGATCATTTTTCAAATTGCGTTCATTCATGTGAATGGAAGGAATGCCCCGCAATGCTTTGCTGGTAACCTCGTCATTCTGACACGAAAACAAACAACGCAGCTCTAATCCGTCATCGGCGGCTGATTGGGCCAAATTTTTGAACCAGGATATAATTGTGGCCTTCTCCATCTCCCGACATTCGTCGATGCCATCAATTACGATGTAAACATTATTGAGGCTCTTTACCGTTGTACTCAATATCTTCTGTGCCCGTTTCGTCGTTCGCAGCGGCTTTTCCCCACTCTTGAGAGATTCGTCGTAGACATATGGGAGGAGAATATCGTTTTGAAGAAGAGTTTGTGCGATCAAAGCTCTGGCTAACGCTAGGAAACTGTTACGTTCCAAATCGTTATACTTGCAATAGAAGTATAGAACATGCGACTGTGGGATCTGTTGCAGCTGATCGACGACGTAAGATGCTAACGTGCTTTTTCCTATGAAGTATCAGCTAGTATACAGAAGAAATGAATTGTTCGGAAACATAGAATACGAACCAGAGCCTGGAATACCAGTAAGCCATAGTAGAGAATTAGCGGTTGGATTTTCATCTTTCCATGCATTGAATTTTGGCTCATTCGTGATCCATGTGCATACACCGGGATAATGAGATCGCGTCTCGGCTTTGAAATCCTGGTCTTCCTGAACGCTAGCTGAAGATAGCCAATCTTGAAGAGCACTTTGTTTGAACAAGTCTTCAGTCTCTCGGATATGCTGAAACTCCATCTCAGTCTTTTTTCGAAGGGTTTGTATTTCTTCGAATTGGTAAAGACCAGCCTGAGTTTCGATCAACTTTTTGTGTCTGCGTATGTTCTCAAAGATGGGCTGGAATCGGGATTTGAAAGTTTTCCACGTAGCCTGAAATAGCTGCTTCCACACTACGATGTTCATTAGTAAGAGTCGTGAATGAAAAAAGCAATCAAGGACTCGTACTGCTTTGCCTAAAGTACTTATATGCCTTCTGATGGAATTGCATAATGTCGACGTAGACCATTTCCAAAACCTCACGCATATGAGGGTATTGGGGGTCACGGAACAAATTTTCGTAACGAAGAAACATCGGTAGACTTTCACCAACATCGCTATACATATCGAGCAATGCTTCAAATGCCTCGGAAAAGGTAGACGCAATCTACTTGGTTAGCAAATTTATACTGCCCTGAACTATCAAGAAGATTCTCACCTGTAATATAAATTTCATTGGGCCCTATCATCTATCGTAAGTTCTGCTGCTCAACTCGTTGAAGGATTACCAACCCATATGAACGCAACAAAGTTGTGAGCATTAAGGAACACTTCAACCACCTTGCCATATTGCTCCATTGCTTCTAAGAAAGCTTTTAATCGGGACATGTTGACGATACGACGTTGTCTTCTTTGGAGGTCCAGAATACATTTTTGAAGATCTGGAAGCGTCGTACATGCCATCTCATCCTGTTCAGCCTGGGTCAAGTCCTTCCGAAACTTGTCCCAGGCCTTCTGGAAGACTGCCGATGGAATGTTGGCGGTCGCCATATCATCGTAGTGGTGCCTCCGACGCCGAGGGAGGAAGTACCTATCGTTCAAAAAGTCATGTCGGACACAAGGCGCAGCTGGACGTTGCCATTGCGGCGCAGTTCATGCGTTGGCGTGAACAAGGCCTCAGGCAACGCGGGGACAGGCTCCAGAAAGGGTGGGCGCTTTGGCAGGCTATTGGTGTTTCACGCCGGGCGCTTCCGCAACGTGCATGGTACCATGTTCAGGCCAATCATACACATCGAAGCAAGCACTTCGTATAATTGGACAAATACGCCCAGGCAGAAGGCTACCCCAGCGAGCCAACAATACTTCGCCCCGTTCTCGTTCATGCAGGGGTATCGGTGGGGGTGAACGGGTCGCGAGCTCTAACCACCACCTACCAAGTCGGTGCTGCACTCACACGAAAACCATTCTCGACTTGGAGTGGGAAACTCATTGATACTTACAGACATCTGGATTCCCGAAAATATGTCTATCTCCGATATTTCCAAAGGAAAACGCAAATCGAGCGTTGTGCCTTACCCAAAGAGCAAGAGAAGATGTAGCACTCCCAAAGCTGCATTGGAGGAGGCAGAGGTACTCCCATTGAATGAGGAGCCAGAGATGGATCCAGAAACTGCATCCGAGGATGTTGTGTGTTTTGGAATGGCAAGTGCAAATGTATATTGTCACTCCTCGCAGACTTTGATAATAACATGGTACAGATTCAAGATGTTGAGGTCGCCTTTGACCACGACACGTTGGGTCGAATGCAAACCACATCCACCCCAGACATGGCGGAGATGTATGTGGTGAGACATATTGGACATTACCGTCTTCGCTACCAGGACACGTTGATCGGTGTGCTACATAAGAGAGTGAACTCCATCCTCCAGGCATTGGAGGACCTCAAAGATGTCGAGCGTCACATTCTTGGCGATCAAGCCTCACTAAAGGAGAAGCTAGGAAAACGGCCAAATATGAATGTTGCATCCCGAGACTCTCGCTGGCGTCTTGATATCTGCTTGATCGGGCCTCTTCGGCTCAAGAATGATGTTGGCAACATCCTTCAACGTAACGCAACGTACTTGCAAATCCCCAGACAGATTCCTAGAGGTCTTCGAATGGACAATCCGCACATAATTGAATTTCCTGGGCTGGATACGTCCATTGTTGGAATAGAGAGTCATATAGACTCGATCAAAAAGGGCGCTGATACCACGCCCACGATTCTCGATGTGTTGGATGGACTGGATCACGACGCTGCCTTACGCGTAGCCGAACGCGATTCTCGCATCCTCACACATCTTCAAAAGTATGTCAATGTGTCAATCACAATTTGACTATCTTCTGATGGCCATATAGATATCAAAACCAAGGCATAGATTTCATGCTTCAACGCGAATCCGCAATTAAGCAGGACGCCACATTCTCGCTGTGGACACATCGTGTGGAGCCGTACACGGGATCAACGTAAGTACAGTATCATGACCAATATTTCGAAGATGGCGTCACTTATAAGTCAAAGCTATCGGCAAAAGATCACCGGACGAATCATTCGGAGTCCCGCGGAATTATATGGTGGAATTCTGGCAGACGAAATGGGCCTAGGGAAAAGTCTGCAAATGCTTTCTGTGATGGCAATGACACAGGAACAGGCTTCTCAGTTCGCTGAATCATCTGACAAAAGATCAAAACAGTGCATAAAGTCTACTCTCCTCGTTGTTCCTTCTGCGCGTAAGTAGCCTCCCCAAATTAACATGTCCAAGGCGATATTGACAGAGATCCATAGTCCTCGTCGAAAATTGGCTGGCGGAGATTGAGCGGTATGAATACCACTTCCCGTATATGCCCCTTCTAATATGTTATAATCAGACATTTCGAGAAGGGCACATTCAGAGTGCATAAATTCCATGGAACCCAAAAGGAGACAGACGCCGCAAGACTGGCCGAGTATGACGTCGTGATCACAACTTATGCTACACTTGCTACACAGACAAGTCAAAGCATTCTTCGTAAAGCTGCTTGGTATCGAATCGTACTCGATGAAGGTAAGAGACTCGCTCTATTCAAATTATTAGTAAATGGACTGAAGAGTGTAGCGCACAACATTCGGAATCCGAGGACAAAGTATTTCCGAGCTGCAACATCTCTTTCAGCCAAGATACGCTGGTGTCTTACTGGCACTCCAATACAAAATTCGCTACAAGATCTAGGCTCGCTTGTAAGATTTTTGAAAGTCGAAACGCTAGACACTTCGAGAGATTTCCGCCGCTATTGTACCGCGCCCGCTATGGAGGCATGGGGTAGGAAGAAGAGAAGTTTCTATAATATTCGTGCCCTACTTCGCTGCATATGCCTACGCCGGACAAAAGATCTACTTCACTTGCCAGAACTTGACACAA
Source organism: Nigrograna mackinnonii (assembly GCA_001007845.1). Lineage (NCBI taxonomy): Eukaryota > Fungi > Ascomycota > Dothideomycetes > Pleosporales > Nigrogranaceae > Nigrograna > Nigrograna mackinnonii. Next base: position 144,008 of record JGVQ01000133.1, read on the forward strand.
TCACACACATGATAGAGATGTCACCTCTTGAAAAAGCGCAATATGAGCACGTAAAAGAGGCATACAGACGATCCATTGACGATGCGGTGTGTGGTCGCTCGCCAAGTAGCGGCTACGGAAGCGTGCTTTCATCCTTGCTCAAGCTCCGAATGGCATGCAATCACGGGGTTTCTTCATCAGCTCATGATGATCAAGAGGATTTGCTCGCGCTAATGCAAGTGGGTCCTATCTCATGTGCGTCTTGTGGCAAGGAAGTCAATGTCGATGGATCAAAAGCCGAGTCTGCGACAAAACTCACAGCATGTTCACATATTATTTGTGGAGACTGCATGGGCGACTACGAAAACGACCAAGCAAAATTTAGTAAAGGGACCAAAATAAAATGTCCAGACTGTGGAACAGTAACTGAGTGTGACGATTCAACGCCTTCTTCCAGTGTTGAGAGGGAATCACATAGTCCACTTCCAGATATTACGTCCACCAAATTCGCGAAACTGGTCGCGGATCTCCAGGAACGAAGGAACACTGATAAAAAGTATTTTCCATCAGTTTTTCTTGATATTAGCTAATAATTTCTAGCATCGTCTTCTCATGCTGGAAGCATACGCTTGACGAACTTGCAAAAATTCTAAGCAATGAATCTGTCCCATACGTCCTCCTAGATGGCACACTCAGCCTTCCAGCTCGACGTCAAGTACTCGACAAATTCAACAAGGAGAAGGACATGACCCTTCTAATGACGTTGGGCACTGGAGCAGTTGGTCTTAATTTAACAGTAGCCTCTCGGATCCATCTGATCGAGCCCCAATGGAATCCAACTATCGAGTCTCAGGCCATTGGACGCGCTGCTCGCTTGGGTCAGAGTAGGCAAGTGTCAGTGGTCCGTTACATTGTGAAGGATACGGTTGAACAATATATCCGAGCCAGACAGAGTCGTAAAACGCAACTTGCGACATTGGGGTTTGAGCAGGGAAATAAATCTTCAGCTAGCGAGCAGAAGTTGGTGGAACTTACGGTATGTTTTCAAAACTTTGGAAGCGGGACGTAACGGGAGTGCTTGCTGACGATGACATAGGAACTTCGCGAGTTTCTTGATGTGTAACTCGCGTTTACCATCTATATATGGATGTATGCATGTTTGCATGTATGCTACGTATACATCGGCAATTTCACAATGAGCATGACAACTGCCGTCAGCATTAGTCTACTATGGTCGGTGAGTCACATCGAAGGCTCGGTGTGGAACGAAGAATAGTCTAAGTTACAAGCTATAGACACGTCGAATTGTAACCTCATTGATTCTGAATATCATCTAAACCGTCTCCAGAACCTTTCGTTGCTAATATAAAGCCTCGGGTTGCTTCATTCCGCGCGCAACCCGGATTACTACCAGAAAAGGCAAAGATTCTACCAAAACGGGCCTACGACGTGGTGAGCCCTACCCCGCAATACATTTCTATCCGAATACTTACGAACGATAGTCATTCGTCCTCGTTATGATATTCCCCTCTTGGCCATTTATTCCGCCGTTCTGGTTAGCCAATCGGAGGTTTCTGAGCCCGGTGATGGACGGTCAGCCGGGGTTAGCTGCTCGTACTGAATACGCGGATTGGATAGCCTTGTATGTCGTTTAGTGGGTTTCGCGGTTTGGACTAGTTGGCATGTTATAAGACTCGTAATTGAGGGGGAAAGCGGATAGATTAGCGCGACCTCTTTTATCCTACTCGGGCCTGGTTTACATTCGTGCTGGATGGTCCGCTATTGGCTCGATGAATGTGGCTTTCTATGTGCCTTCTACGCTATGCATTGATATCGTCACAGTCGATTGGATACTCAAGATCAAGACAGGGATCAGAGGGAGTTAGTGCCAATATACCTGGTTTGCAGCGGTGTAGCTACGCGTCACTCTACTAACGGAGCTTAAACGGCCGTATTGTCATCCTATCCTGACTATTTACCGAGGGTTTCTTCGTCGTATCTACTTTCCTTATTTCGATATTTATTCAAGAGCAATTGTATGAGACCTTGGCAGAAGGTATAGTTAGGTTCAATGTTTAAAAAATAAGGATTGATAATGTTCTCTAGGCATGCAGAACGTACTTCAAAAATTCCTACAACGGTTTGCCTTAGTCCGAAGCTAGACCTCACGTTACGTGTTGTATGCTAACAATAATAGCTCACAAGCGCACACTAATAACGTTATGTGAACGGCTAACGTTAAACGATCGTAAAACTACCCCCATGTCTGTTCTAACGTGAATCCCGGCCTGATTCCCCTTTGGTGAAATGCTCTCCTTGGCATAAGATGTTGGTATACCCGCTTTAGCAATGGGTGCCGCCATATAAGGGCCATTGGCCTTCAAGATTTCTTGCCCGCTCCTACTGTCGTTCTTCGTTTCACGACGTCCATAACATGCCGAATTCAACCGTCCTTTTTACTGGTGCGACAGGGCTTGTTGGGTTCCACACATTATTGCGCGTCCTCGAGGCAGGTTATCAAGTGAAGGCAGTTGTACGGTCCGAAGGGAAATCGAAGCCATTACTAGAACATGTAAAGATAAATGAGGCATACAAGAATGGACAGATGACATTAGTTGTCATCCCAGACTTCGCGACACCAGGTGTTTGGGATGAGCCGTTCAAGGGCATCGAGTATTTCGTCCACATCGCCGCTACACTCCCATTCCCAGGCATGGACCCAATGAAAGATATCTACGAACCTATCATGGCAGCAAATGAAAATATTTTCGAAGCGATATTGGCAGCCCCGGACCTCAAACGTGCCGTAATTACATCATCCATCCTCGCCGCCATGCCGCTTCCTCCTGTTCCCTCTGATGTTAGATATGGTGCTAATACTACGCAAACAGCGCCACCTCCACCCTTCGACAACGTCATGGATGCCTACCAGGCGGCCAAGATCCACGAACTCAATAGCAGCCATGCTCTGTACAAAGAGAAGTCTGCGCGCTTCGATGTAATCAATGTCATACCAGCATATATATTTGGAAGAGACCAAAGGGCGAAGACTACAGCTGCGATGTATACTTCTTCCAATATCCTACCAGTTTGGTTGCTCACGGGACAAAAAATGCCCGAGCGCAAAGGATTAGCTGTTCATCTGGACGATGTGGTGGAGGTACACATGAGAGCCCTTGATCCAAGCACAAAAGGGAATAAAGACTATGCCGTGTCTGTTCCAGCGCAAAATAATGATGCAATTGCAGCTGTCAAGAAGCATTTCCCGGAAGCATTCGAGGATGGGAGGTTGACTGCTGGAGACGAACCTACTACACCTGTAGTGTTCGATGCAACGCCCACTGAGCGTGAGTTTGGCATCAAGTTTAAAGATTGGGATACCCAGGTGGTTGAGGTCATTTCACAGTACTTGGAATTATTAGAAAAGGATAAGATAGCATCATCGCTATGATCCTGGCGCTCCGTCTTGCGGGATTGCGATGTGCCGATCTGATACTCGGTCGCCAGTAAATATGCATCGAAAGGAATAAACGAACCCCATCTCTGGCTTCAATCTATTGCGAGTGCGATTTGTTGCGGCATTAACCATGGAATCTTCACCTCGGCTAAAGACACAGACGATCTGTTCTTGCTTGAGTGATTCGGAATTGTTGAAAGCTGAATCTGATTGAGCTAGAGAGTAGACTACATGGTTCGATCATTTTTAATCTTTGATGATATATCAAATCAGTTGAGCCAGATCCGTATCGTCTACGAGGGGCAGCATTAACTATCGTGCGAGTCATACAACTATAGCTCTTGGCCCAACCACGACTATAGTCGAAGCTAATATATAGCACCTTCCTCTACATTGAATTCGAACATACCTCTAAGTGATCTAGTACGTAGCAGGCAGAACGCTCAACCTCCCACCATCAATAACAAGCACATTCCCATTCACATACGCGCCCGACCTTCCAGCCAAATAGAGAATAGTCGCCGCCATATCCTGAATATCACCCGGTCGTTCCTCTGGAATGAATTCCTTTGGAAACCCGCCTTCTTTGCTCTGCTTCTCGAGCCCGGCTTGGGTCATTTCGCTCGGAAACACTTAAGCAATTAGTATAGTATATCGAGGAGTGAGGTAGAGTGCAACACGTACATCCAGGAGCAATGACATTAGATCGAATATCATACGGAACCAAACACGTCGCAAACTGCTTCATCATATGCACGACGGCGGCCTTGCTACCGCCGTATGCATACCCGGCAAGCGGTACACGATTGTATGCGCCGATGCTACTAATTGCGATGACTTGGCTCTTCCAGCTTACGTTTTTAGCCTTGTTGCCCTTGTCAAGGAGTTCCAGGAAAGCAGTCACTGTGTAGAACACAGCGGTCGTATTCACGGCATAAGTGTTAGTGAAATCATTCGAGTCCCACTTCCAGAGCCATTCGCGGTAATCGGACAGCGATGAATTAGGAGGTAAACCTCGGAGCGATGGACCGGAAACACCGGAATTCGCCACGACGAGATTGACATGTCCGGACTTGGATTCTACGATTGAGACTGCGTTTGTGAGGTCGTCTTTGGACGTCACGTCCGCGCGGATGGGATGGATGTTGGAATGTTTCTGGGGAATGTGGATGAGAACCTCAATTGCTGAGATTTGTGGATTACGATGGGCTTACTGCGGTGCTTGCAGCTTTGTCAAGCACTTCTTGCCTCCGACCAAGGATGTAGACGGTGGCCCCGTTTGCCTCGAGGGTCTGAGCGATCATAAGGCCAATCCCTGTGATGTTAAGGATCTCGTTTCGGAAGGTTTATACGAATGGGATCATGTACCTGTTCCTCCCCCAGTCACCACGGCCACGAGGCCCTTTACAGTGAAGAGATCTGCTGGATTTAACGAAGTCATGATGGGTATGTAAGCTTTGGTAGTAAGGAATTACAAAGCAGAAGGAATCGGAGAGGTTTGAAGAGAAAAAAGGTATTTGTTGATGAAGGTCTTCGAAAAAGCGATAGGTCGGTGAAGAGGTACTTTTGTGTTAGTAGAGCTTCCTCAAAGGAACGATTGAAGACGAAATAGCCGAAACCAGGATGACTTTCGGTGAGTATATTACTCGGCAGACGTGGGGCGATACCCCGCATCGCGTCATCTAAGAATGCTAATCCCGCAGCTTAGACGACAGCTTGGAGTGCGTTGGGCTTTACAGACAGCTAGAAAATGCTCGTATGCACCTTGTAGCAGATGGTAAATGTACTTGTATAGATAGAATGTGGAACGGGCCGATATTTCAGATGCGCAGCAGGGGTCAACGTCCACGAGAACAACAATGATCTTAGATGGGGCACTCGTAGATCGAGTGGAGATTGATCAGAAAAGGGTAATCATTGATCTCATAATCAGTGCACATCCGAGACGGTTTGCCCAGTACGATACCTTTGTACCGAATGATATGGAGTTGTTGTGCGACCAGTGTATATCGTTCCCTGTTGCACGCAGGTTAAAAATAGGTTGAGCTGCGGATCGTTCAACGAGGCTTAGCGCACCATCTTCAGTGGACGTTTCCCATTCGACGGTTTATCGTCCCTGATCTCCATTTATTTCGATCGTTAGGCGGATATTTGCCTCTTTCGATGCGTAATGGACCGCCTGATAATTTCCTGGGGGGAAGATTACAAGGGGTTGACTAAATGAAGCGATATTTTGAGGAATATGTCGCGAGGCGAACCACTTCTTATTTAACCTTCTTGCGCTCTTGCAACGATGGTGCAGTAACCTTTTTTGCCTCGACTGCATCAATATGGCTACAAAGATGGATTACTGTTGTATATTGTTCATGTTAGGCGTCTTTGCCGACACCATTTCAGCTCAAGCAACTGTAACCTCCACAAAAGAGATAGCTCTACCGACGTCTCGCCCTGCGAAGGCTTTCAAGGTCCCAGCCAACTTCAACAGTGTGGGATTCGAAAGCGCTTTTCTACACAGCTATAACAATGACTTTTCGGAGAATCTGCTTGAATCCCTGGCCTCACGCATGGCAGATCCATTAGTGATTCGAGTAGGAGGAACAAGCGGGTACGGTTGCTCTTCTCTAACCTCCTTGCCACCCTAACATGCTCAACACTTGTACCAAAGGAAAGCGCATTAACAGAATACAGGGACCGTTTAACCATCAACCCCAACCAAGAAGAAGCCCAACATTGCATCGCCGAACCCTGCGAATCAAGCAACCAAAAGTTCATCCTCGGACCCTCCTACTTCGACACATTCACCCGCTTCCCCTTCGCCCACTTCTCCATCCAAGCCCCATTGCAAGACGGCGCACCCAACAAAACAAACATCATCGAATACATAAACCGCAGCTACACGGCCCTCGGCGACCCCTCCCGCCTCAATACCATCGCCCTAGGCAACGAAGTAAACTGGTACGAGCCCAACGCAAGCGCCTACGTCTCCGATGCACAAATCGCAATCTCCACAATCACCTCCCTCCTCTCGCTCAACTCCACATCCGACAAAATCTGGGAAGTAGCAGACACAGCGTCCGAACACGCCAGCACAGGAAAATCCCCGTACACGATTCCAGAAATCTTCTCCGCTGGTATAAACGCCGACGGAAAAGTGAAATACGTAGCAGAGCACTATTACCAATTCCCCGGCGAAAACCCCGGGATTGAACGGCACATGTTAAACCACACCGCCCTGGTTTCAAAATTGAAGAATTATACCAAGAGTATTGATTACACGATCAACGAGGCGAAAGCGAAATTTATACTAAGTGAGACGGGCGGTCCGTTGGCGGCTAGACATAACATCCAGACTTTATTCGCGAATACATTGTGGTCTGTTAATTTCCAACTCTATGCTATGGCGAGCAGAGTTAGTAGGGTGTCGTTGACGCAGCGTCCGACTGTGGAACGCGGGCTTTGGGTTCCGGTAGATGGGCTTCCGATTCCTGGTCCTAGGGTTCAGGCGCCGTTCTATGCGATGCCGTTTGTGGCTGATTTTGTAGGGAAGGAAGTCCAAGGGGATAGGGGTGTTGTGAATGTTGATTTGGGAAGTGCGGTTTTGAGTGCTTATGCGATGTTTGAAGGGGATGTGTTGAAGAGGGTGGCGATTGTTAATTTGAGGGTTTATGAAGGGGAGGGGAGGAGGAGTGCTGTCAAAGCTAGGTTGACGGGTCTGGGAGATGGAAACGCGGAGGTTGGAAGGTTGCATGCTAATGCTGGTATTGCGGCGGGKGGGKTTGATGTTAACGGGAAGAATATTACGTGGTCGGGACAGCAGTGGAGCTATAAGGTTAATCAGGGGAAGGGGAATGGTGCTTTGACGAGGAATACGCTGGAAGTAAAGAACGGGGCTGTCGAAGTGGTGGTTCCGGATAGTGAAGCTATTATTGTGTATTTGTAATACTTTGTATCATACTTTTCCTTGATATTCGTCGACTGAGAAACCTGGAACCCCGGGTCTGCCTCCAAAATTACAACACACAAAGTAACTTCATTGACGAATGCAAACACTATTATAACAACTTATCACAAAACTAGATACAAGACATTACTGAACATACAGCCCACTCCCCATCCCCTACAACCGAACACAAACCCTCTCCCCGCCCTCCCGCCACCAAGTCCCAACATCCTTAACATCCCTCCCCACAAAACCCCCTCCAATCCCACCCTTCACAATCCCCTCCAAAAGACGCGGAATCTGTTCCCCAAGCTCTCTAAAACTCCAACTTCCAGGCCCACAACCCAAAAAGTTCACATTAGCCATTCTCAACACCGAGGCAGGGAGAGGTAAATTCTCTCCCGCTAAAGCACCGATAGACACCCACGTCAACTTCTGATTTTTATTAGACCGGGAAGATATGATACCAGGAATGGCAGCGGATGCTACATCGCCCCAAAGATAATCAAGTACGACATCTACATCTTTCGCCGCTGTAAAATCCGTATCCTGCAGTTTCTCTTGCGTTAAGGGGATGATAGATGTAGCTCCAAGCTCTTTAGTTTTTTCTAATTTGGGTCCGGGTTTACCGATAGCGATGATATCCGTAGCGCCCAAAGCCTTGGAAATCTGCACTGCGGCTTGACCGCTTACGCCCGTGGCGCCTATGATGGCTACGCTGAATGGTGTACCGGGTACTATGCCCGCGCGTGCTGTGAGACCCATCCAGGAACTTAGCGCTGGGTTTACGGTTACGGCGATCGTGTCTGGATCCGCGTTTTCCGGGAGTGGGAAGGTGTCTGATTTGTTGATGTTGATTTCCTCGGCGAAGGAGCCTGTGGGGGATTTTAGGGCGTTGAAGTAGACGAGTTGGCCAGTGGTGAGGATTTTGCCTACGCCGTCGATGCCGGGGATGTGTGGTGGGGAGCGGCCCAAGACTGTGAAGTGTTTGCCTGTTGCGCGAGAGCGGACTATGGGGTGTAGGCCTGTGGAGATGACTTTGATCCGGACTTGGGATTCTGTTGGTTCTGGGAGAGTGAATGTGGTGTATTCGGGCGCTTCTCCCCATGCTTTGATGACGGCGGCGCGCATGATGAACTGTAAATCACGTGGTAGGCAGAAGATAATCGTAAATACAATGGGTTGAATGATATTGGCAAACTAGGAATACTGGGAGTTGAGTGGGGAGAATGCTGCCTGTGAGATACCCATCAGTTCGACGTTATTCTTCATTCCTTTTATATGCGTCCACAGATCCTGTTCGTCGTCGTCGTCGTATACATCTAATAATGGCAAGAGCATGCAGGAAGGAGTATGTGGTCAGCAACTAGCCACGGTTAGTAGGACGCCTAGATGTGATTGGTGATGTAGTCGGGTAGGGCGTAGAGTGCTCGGCACCGAGCCTCACATTTTCGGAGCCGAGGAAGCGCGAGTTGCTTGCTGGATTCGGGCAGGACTTCAGCCAGGCAGCAGTTGTAGGACTCATATCGAACGTTTGGGCGACATATAGCGTTGATATTCTGCAAACTGGATGTAATCTTGATGTGGTGGGCTGGAATGAACGGGATAGTAGCGTTAGGCGAATGCAAGCCCGAAATGCTGGTAAAGCTTGATCCCGCATGTCTTCGCCTTGTAAATGGGATTATCCTGCGAATTAAAGGCCTCTCGGTACTAATTAATCTCCAAAGGGCAGCTGCTCCTAGCGACCATGTATTTGCAAGAACATGACACTCTCCTCAAGCATCTAGCGCTAGGAGGGCATCTCCGCACAGTTTGGGTGAAAATGGACTACGTCATCAAAGTGACACTAGCCACACTTCACAAGCCAACCTCTCTGGCGCGTATCTGCCATCCTGGAACGCCAGGAGAGGGATAGAGGTGTTCGCGCCGCATGGAAATTTGACAGAGACGATTGGGTCGAATGTTTCTCTCGTCATCTGTTCGACCAACCACTTTTGTGCTTGTTGGATTTGAGAATCGGAATAGTTGCGCATACTATTCATTTGCTACGGAATCTGTCATGTCGAAACGCGGTGCCTTGGACAGCTTCTTCAAATCCACGGCACCGAAGAAGGCCAAATATACCGCTTCGACAGACAAGTCATGTCACTCGTCCTATCCATTCGGCATTCCATATCTTCCAGTTCAGATTTCAGAACAGCTTGGGTTCTCGCCTGCCGAAGAAGGGAGGATATTGAACGACCAACCAGATCTGGACTTGGTATACTATCAGCCGTACATCTCAGGCGAAATTGCAGGCAGCTTCTTCGATTTCTTGCGGCAAGAGCTACCCTTTTACAGGGTTCAATACAACATTAAGCGTGGAAGTGTGGAAACCAGAATCAACACGCCGCGGTTTACAACTGTGTTTGGTGTGGACGACACATCTCGCTTCGCAGAAGATGGTGAGGTTATTGACGCCAAAACGAGAAGAAGGGTCGAATCTGCCAGGTACAAGTGCGTTCCGCGGCCTTTGCCTCAATGTCTGGATGAGTTGAGGAGGATCACGGAGGGTACCACTGGCGAGACGTTCAACTTCTGTCTGGTCAATTATTACGCCACGGGTCAGGATTCGATTTCATTTCATTCAGATGATGAACGGTTCCTTGGGCCTGACCCTGCAATTGCCAGCTTCTCCCTTGGGGCGAAGAGGGACTTTTTGATGAAACACAAACCTTTTCCCCCGTCCACGGCCTCGCCAGCTCCCGAGGTGAAACCGATCAAACTGCCCCTTGGAAGTGGGGATATGGTGCTCATGAGAGGGACGACTCAGGGGAAATGGCTACACAGTATCCCCAAGCGAGCTAGTACAGAAGCGGGGAAAGGGAGAATCAATATAACTTTTCGGAAAGCCATGGTTAAAGGAGGGACGGAGAACTATTACCAGTACAATGTCGGGCAGGGGGGTGTCTATCGATGGAATGCACGCGAGGAGAAGATGATGCCATGGGGTGCGGGAAATGAGGCTGAACGGATAGAACCAAAGGGGAATTGAGAGTTGAGCTCAAAATATCATGTATTGATGTAATGTTAGAGTTGCTCAATATATGCATCCATCCAAATGTAGGACGCTGGCGGGCAGAATGATATCTGAGGTATTGATTAGTGATAAAGCTTGTAGGCAGCCAGGAGCCCCGCATGAAAACTGCGTGGACTGCTCTTCATCCTACTGAGCTAGGAAATGGGACCAGTTTTCAAGAAAAGAAGCTCGATATAGCCACTTTCTGTTCAAAGGTAGCAGACATGAAGGTCAATGCCAACGATTCATACTTCTACTTGGGCTCATCCGCGACCTGGGTGAACATGGCTATCAGCGGATTGGCCAATGGACGGGGTGGGTGGACCAGGTCGGAGAGTTTCTGGGCCGGGCTGAATGGGGGGGGGGGTGTCCAGGTGGGCCAATGAGGTCGGTGGCTTGAGAGGAGAGATGGAACTAACAAGCCTCAGGCGGAGGATGGAGCCGGGCATGCTTGTTTGCGTGTGTGCGTGTCTGCTTGTATCGATAGCGCACCGCGGATGAAGCCGAGGATTACGAGAACAGGGATCTTGATTGATTCGAGTTCCAGCCCAGGATTCGAGGCAAGCAGGCAGGCAGATGAGTCAGAGACAGGCGCATGATGAGTGGATGCAGGTGCGGTGATTATTAAGGCGTCAATAGGTGGGAGTGTGGAAGTGTGGTGATGTGGTGACGATGGATAGAGAAGAGAGGGTGAGGTTGGGAGAGGAGAGAGAGAGTCTTGGCGGAAGAGGTTCAAGGGCGAAGAGGGCAAGGGCAAAGGGTTCTTCCTTCCTCCGGCCTTGCGCGCCTTCTCTACTCTCTCTTGACCGACATTCTCTTCCCTTTCCCCTCCACCACATCTCCATTCACCTTTCACCCACCTACACACCCAGTCCATCGCGCAGTTCGACCGTCCCATACCCACCGCATTGTCTGCGCAGAGAGGCCGCGATACTCGCCATTGCTGCGCCTCTGTTTTCGCAGTCGATTGGACGCCTTAAAAAGTACTCGAAGCCCGCATTCATCATTGGTGAACTACGTCAGTCAGTCTCAGTACCTCCAAGGCAGGGTGTACACCACTCCAGCTGTCCATACCACATTCCACCTTACTTGCAGCATACCATCCTCCCAGCAGGACACTCTTCCAGACATCCGTGTCTTTGACGACTTGGCCGTATTGGTCCCCCGCAACCGTCCATTTCGGACGGAAGCCCTGTAGTACCCCTCGCTCTGCGTCGCAAGCTCACCGGTATATCTCAATAATCGACCACGCACTCGCACAGCCCGTCACTCGAAGATTGCGCTTCATTCGTCCCCTTGTTTACAATCCTTGAGTCCGCTGGGCGGTGGCTCTCGTGCGATCGACCTACCGGGGGACGGGAGCTTGAGGGTTCGGCGACCTTTTGCAGAGCTGGACAACGGGCTTGCAGAGCAAAGGAAGAAGGAGAAGAAGAGAGAAGAGTCACCACAAGGACCGCTGAAATCTTAAAACGCGAAAGACCCCAGACGCTTGGCGCTGGAGTTACGACGCACCTCCGAGAGATTTAAGACCGCCGCAGCCCACCAGAACCAAATCGCCTTCCACTCAACCTTTTGCCCACTCCCTTTGCTGCACCGCGCAGGCTAGCGCTCGTCCCTTATCGCGCGTCGCTGACCCTGTGCTCCTTCTTATCCCCGAGTCCTTGTCCGTCTCAGCAGAGACGAGTCTCAATTCCAATATCGAAACCGGATTTAACGGCCTAAACTCCGAATATACATCCAGGATCGTCTGTCACCATGCCTCCTACGCCGCCATCTACGACATCCTCTAGTGCGGGACAGTCACCTCCAGATGCGCAGTTCAGGGTGGTTCGAAAGAGGAATAGGGTCCCATTGTCATGTGGACCCTGCAGGCACCGAAAGTATGCCAAGATTCACTTCAACAAAAGTCACGGCTGAATGCTAATCACCCATCAGATTGAAATGCAATCGTGGACACCCGTGTGACAATTGCACCAAGCGTGGAGACACGGGATCATGTACGTACGCCACTCCCGGAAGCCGCAAGAAGAGCTCTGCCAGCAATGGCTCCAATGCTTCTCCTGATGACATGCAAAATCGCATTGACCGTCTTGAAGGACTTGTTCTTTCATTGATGACAAATGGTGCCCAGAGTGCTGGACCCGCTGCTGCCCAGGCTGCCATTGCAAACAGTATGAGCAATGGCACGGCAGAGCAGCCGTATGAGATTGGCAATGACCCAGAGTCGATAAAAGAAGAGGACGAGGGCGAGGAGAGTGAGGTTGAACAGGTTGCCAAGTCAATTGGTGTTATGAAGGTCGACAATAACCGAGCAGTGTTCGCATCAGAAGCGCATTGGTATGCGATATTGGGAGAGGTGAGATGATTTGATGATTGGCGTCTGTGGTTCACGTCTGACTTGGGCCAGATCTCGGAAGTAAAGAATTACTTTTCAGAGCACAAGAAGCAATACGAGGAACAGCTTAAAAAGTACAAAGAATCCCGATCCGACGAAGTCAGCCCGGGTACTGCCTTTCTCTTCGGTGCTCAAAAACCGACCACACACGCAGAGCTGCTGTCAAGGTTTCCGCCTAAACCTACGGCCGACATCCTCGTATCACGATATTTCAATACCTATGACCCAGGAATCCATATCGTGCACGGTCCGACCTTTCAAAAGGAGTATGACAAGCATTGGATGAATCCGGCCGAGACTCCTGTCATCTGGCTTGGTTTGGTGTATGCCATGATGTGCATAGCCCTGCAATCGTATAGCAGGGCAGGGGACGAGCCTCCTGAATATCGAGGCAAGTCTTGGGAGATGTCAAGTGAGTATAGAAGCTTGACAGCTCAGTGCCTTGTCATGGCGGATATCACACAACCAATTACTGGCATGTTGGAGACTCTGGTTCTCCACGTGTATGCTGATTATGCCCGCAGCAGAGATGCTGAGGTGGGCATTCTGATCAGTACCGGAATCATTGTCCGACTTGCCATGAGAATGGGATTGCATCGCGATTCAGCCCCATATCCGGGCATCACAGTGTTCCAAGGAGAAATGCGTCGACGCACCTGGGCGGCTGTTCGATCGCTTGATCTTTTGTTCTCTGCCCAAGCTGGCCTCCCGCCTATTGTTCGCCCACGAGATTCCAACACGGAGATTCCGCGTAACGTCTACGATGACGAAATCTTCGAGGATATGAAAGTCCTCCCGGCTTCGCGAAGTGAGAGCGAGGCAACACCGACGCTGTATTTGATCAATCGAACTCGATTGGTCTACAAGCTTGGAGAAGCAGTTGAGTTGACCCTGACTCTGACCTGCTCATCGTATGAGGAAGTGATGAAGTTGGACCAGGAAGCGAGGGAATTGCACGAACAGATATCACCTCATCTCAAGATTCGGTCCATGGATGAATCCGCTAGGGACCCTTCGACCCTCATCATGCAGAGATTTACTCTTGATCTCATGTATCTAAAGACCATTTGCGTTCTCCACCGAAAGTTCCTCGCAGCCTCTAGGACGAACACGCGATTTACATACTCGAGAAGGGTATGCATTGACGCATCAATGACCATGCTTCAGCATCAAGCAACGCTGCACAGGGAATGTCAGCCTGGCGGCCGGTTACGAAGTGTCAAATGGTTCATCTCTTCGCTGACCACGGTCGACTTTCTTCTGGCGGCAATGATTGTCTGCTCTGATTTGTATCACACTGCGCGTGCGGAGCGTCACGGACGATCGCCGCCTGGTGATGTCTATCTGTGGAGTCACGATAGACGAGAGGAGATGCTGAATGCCATTGAAACGGCGGTCGGCATCTGGGACGGCTTGAAGGAAGGTTCAATGGAAGCGTACAAGGCACATGCTACTCTCAGTGTCATGTTGACTCAATTGAAGCAGCACCAGGCAAACAGGCAAGCGCAGAGTTTTTCGACTGCATCCGGATCGACGTTTACCACTACGAGTCCCATGGACGATGCAAATGTAGCGCCAGAGCACTCTGCAGCCATGACGCTTGGTATGCTAAGCACAGGTGGAATGACTCCCAACTCGGCAAACATGTTCGACACGCGGTACCCAGCATCGATGGCTAACCTCCTGAACGACCCCGTCCCGCAGCAGTCCTCTTTGACGAATCCGCAGTTTAATGGAGGGCTTACCAATGGGCCTGAAAACGCCCCAAGCCCCTTTTCGAATCTGTTTGGCGCAAGCCTGGGATTCCAGAGTATGGACCTGCCAAGCTCGAATAACATTGACTGGGTGAGTATAGTCCGGGCATTGTTTGACGTTAGCTAACGGTATCAGGATGCATGGGATTCGTATATTCAAGGGCCTAGCATGGATGCCACAAGCTCCTTCTTCCCTATGGATCTTGGGATGCAGACGGATCCGACAGGCAATGGCATGCCGCCGACGACGCAACAGAGCAACGGAAACGCCAATGCATTTTCTGGGAACAATGAAGGAGTGAATGGAGGTGTATTCATGGGGGTGAGCACCCCGCCTGGTAATACGCTCTTGTAGCGAGACTTAACGGTCGATAGCACGGCGCGGATACGAGGACGTCCTCTGGCGGGTCCTTTTTGGGTTTTCAGCTACCAAACACCAAGTAGGAGTGTTTTGGTATCGTTTTGATTCCAATTGATTTGGGCGATGGCTTTCTTGGGCATACCCGGCCGGGATACGGTTCTATTCTGAGGACTAATGAGGCACCCGATGAATTGGCGCTGGGCCGGGAAGGAAATGAAAAGGAAAAACACTCTTTGAGGCCGACCGAGGAGGCAAAGGTCGGCCATGGGTCATGAGGCATGGGTTGACGAGTTTCTAGGTAGATCCATCACTTGTACAGTACATTTGGAAAAGCGTTGGAATGATAGCTGGGGGGAAAGGATGGGGGCGCAATTGGGCGCCGATGAATTAAGACGCAGCCGAGGTTCCGCCACTCTGCGTCCATCAAGTCCCCACTCATATTATTGTTCTCGCAACATGACAGTGACCTTTGCTACGATGAATATCGAATTTGGGAAGCTCTTGCATCAGCTCGCCAGAGATAATCGCCACCCGACAAGCCTGAGCCGCTTCGACTAGCACAAAAGACTGGGGATTCTCAGGGACAAGAGACGGTTTGTTGCCGGGAGCCGGGCCCGCCCCCACCGCATATATGACATAATAATCCTCCGCTACACCATTATCGAGTATAATTTCTATGCTAAGGGGGGCTCATGCTTTAGTTATTCAGGGTTTGGACAAGCGCGATAGAGAGCTGGAGGTGAGCTGAGAGCTGAAGGGCGAAGGCGTTACGTCACAGTACTCCACCAAGCTGACGCTGGGTCGGAACTTCTTTGCCCCGCTATTGACATGGCTCGACACGACACCTCACCTCACAGCCCGCAGCAAGACCTGACCTGACTTTTTGGAAATCGACCTCGAGACACAGACATACGAAGCGTCGCGGGAAGATAAATCTGTTGATATTTCTTGTTGTTTGATATTTGTTTTTCTAAGGAGCTTTGGGCTAAGGGGATTGATTGAGAAAGATACCCCTTAGACGACAACGGGAGAGAAAGAGATATCGGGGTCCAAGAAGCTGTACAACATCACGAAAACATAGTACGAAAAGACCGGAAGACCAGCGCATCCATCCACCCATCCATCCACCCAACAACAAAAGCAAGAAAATGACAGACCCAACACCCGCCCCCCAAGACCCACCGCAGGACTCCGCAGGCAGTACCAAACCAATATCCCCAATAACCCGCTCCACATCCTTCAAACACCAGACCTCGCCATCCGTATCTACTACACGACCATATATAGATCTCAAGACTAAAGCGATTAATGATACACCGGTGGAGATTGATGGTGTGCCTACGAGTCCGGTGGAGGTTAGGCGGAAGAGTTTGGCCGTTGGGGGTGCTGGGGCGAAAGGGGTGGAGGGGGAGGATGGGGATGGGGAGGTATGTGTGTTTCTTTTCGCTGTTTGATTCTTTCGGGGTTTCCATTTCCTTGGGGCCTTCCCATACACACCCCCAACCCGCAAATCAAATCCACAAATCCCACAGAGCATAAAGCTAACTCCCCGCCCCCGTGTTATACAGTCCCGCGCCCAACGATCCCAGATCCTAGAAACTAGATCCCAGGACCCGGGGGTCATTGTCGATGTGCCCAAGGAGCCTACGGCTGAGGAGGTGGAGGCTGCTAGGTTGGCTGAGGGGGTCGTTACGCCGAGTGTACCTAGGGGGGAGGATGAACGGTGATACACCGAGATGCGACGTGGTAGAAGGCAGGGGATTATACTAGAGGATAGGAGGTGTAAACGGGGGGTAGGAGGATGTAGAGGGTTTATGATACCGAATTTTCTATAACGAACGCCACGTCAAAGACATTTTTCCAATATTCCTTAAAAAAAGACCCCCCTTTTGCAAAATCCAAAGGTTGAAATCCGAAATCCCAAAATCCAAGCCCAGAACCTCTCCACCCACCCACACACGACGAACGGTCTTGGTCTCTTCCCTAATAGAGTGCGGTAGGTGTATCCCATACTATATACATATACCCCATATATACCCCCCTACGCCCGACATATATATATACAAAAAAAAATTATCCCCACACCCACCGCCGCTTTCCCCCCCCCACACCTCTCGTAATTAGGTCCCTCTACCTGGGCGCGTGGTGTATCCTCCCTTCAGCTATTATATGAGAGGTACCCGGGTATAAAAGCGCACCTCGATGTACGTTCCAAATCGTTGTTTTGGTGCTTCTTTAAAGGAGGGTTTATTGGGATGGGGTTTAGGACTGAGGATCTGCGGGGGTTTTTGAACGGTGGAGGGATTTGCGGAGGAGTATGCGGAGGGGCGTTTCTAAGAAGGGTATCTAAGGAGTGTCTCTGGGAGCGGTTGGTGCTGTCTTTGTTTTGTTGCATGTTCATCTTCTATGATTCTGCGATTCGATTCGATTCGATTCGACTCGGTGGCTTCTGCCTCGGGCTGATAGGAGGTTAGGTATGGGGGTGGGTATCGTTGGGTCGGATCGTGTGGTTGATTGTCCTGTGACGTGGTTGGTTAGTTGGTTGGGTATGACTGTGAGACAGGGGGAGGGGAATATGTCGTGTATACCTCACAGGTGAGGCAGGACAGGTTGCGCATTTCTAGAGATTGGCTTTTTTTTAAGGGCATGTTGTCTGCGTTCTGTTGGCTGGTTGAAATGTTGCGTGGGAGTTGGTGGTTGAATTTTGAGTTTCAAAGGTTTGAGAGATTTGATCATCGGGTTGAACGCGCTGCCATTGGGACCGGGATTGGCTTTGTTACACAGATGGATATATTTGCGAATGGAGATAGAGGAGTGGCCCAATAATCGTCGAGGCATTGTTTCTCATAGTCTTAGGTTATGATGTCTGATGAAGGGGATATGGCTAGGCTGAGGTATGCATGATCCGGCTGGGGGCTGACTGATGCTCTGCCTCCGTAGCATTTGAGGCAACGCAAGACAGCTACTTTGCAGGATGATTCCCAGGGAACCGGTTCTGTCCCACAATCAGAGCAGCGAAGACCGACGCGCAGATCGACGGATTGAACGGATTCACTTTTCTTCAACAAAACCTACGACTTCTTCCTGCACTACATTTGAAAAGAAAACGACGTCACTTGGCGAATCGAAAGAACACTCCTTTCAAAATACCAATGTTTTCTATCTGAAAGCAAGAGAAATGAAAAGAAACAAGATACATCATTCATCCCCTGTACTCCGCGCACCCAGACATCGCGACCATACCCGTACATCGCGACCGTACCCATACATCGAGGCCGTACCCATACATCGTAACTGACTCCGAAGACAAAACATTAGAAACAAAGAAATATGGACCATTCATCTCCGATTCTCTCTTTCAACCCCCCACTTCCCCTCAAATGATAACCGCCGAAACACTCTCTCATCCCGCACATCCAGCTTCAAGAAAGCTTCATGCCCTCGTTGGCTCAATCACCGTTCCTCCCGTCACGTCTTCGATGCCTCGAATTACCATCTGCATTGGCACCATGTAGGTGGTCTTGGTTGCTTCGTTCGAAGCGAAACAAAGTCCGAGAACGGTCGCTACTTTCTTCCCGTCATCTAGCAAGATGAAACTTCCTGAGTCTCCTGGTAAGATGAAATGGCCTTCAGCTTTAGACGAATCCGCTACCACGCAGTGGGAAGTGAAAGCTCTGTTGTTGAGCACGTTTTTGCTCTGATCTCGAAGGAGATTATTGTCGCCTTCATCTTCTGATAATTTAGGAGGCTCCTCACCGAAAATTAGCGGAGGGCCTTGGTCCGGCACATTGTCTTCGGTCTGCGGGTTGTCTTCGGTCTGCGGGTTGTCTTCGGTCTGTGTGTTGTCTTTGGGCCTCTCCTTTTTGGGCGGTCTGATTGGATATACCTCGTCCGAGTTCTCTCGGACCAACGACTGTACGGCGCTGACATATCCGGACGTCCATCCCGTTGTTCTTCCGCGTTTTATCACCTTGTAGACCTCTACAGGGGAGGGAGGCATCCAATGCCGAACTTCAATGTGAGTAGACCTGGAAAGGTCATGCCGTTCTTGTAAGGCATGTGTGAGAATATTGTTGCTGATAGGCCTCTCTGTGGCGTGAAATGCGCCCCAGTCATTGACCCAGTCCTCGTTGAACGGTGACATGTAATCCTTTTCAAGGCGTGACCATTCCTCCTCGGAGTAGCCGTAACTGGCACTACAGCTTTGCTGTCCAGAGGCAGCGTATATTCCACCTTCCGAGCGGGATTTTGTCTGGAGGCCCACTTTATCTTTTTCCAACGCATCCAAAGTCGATTGGTAATCCTTCAAAAGCTTCTCTTTCCTTTCCGAGGGAGCTCCATGCTGAAATCTTCCCTTCAAAGTTTTCAGCTGACTGGCGTAGTGTTCAATTTCTTTCTCAAGTTTCCAGATCTCCCGTCGATGGTCATTGTCAGAAGGACACGTCACTGTGTGTGCTTCAAGGGTCGGACCTGGGTAGAACGGTCCAGCACCTGAGTCTGTCAGCTAGGGCAAATATTGATTGTAAAAACTCCGAACATACCATTCTCGCTAACTTTATCCTTGAGTAACACATGCGAATTAGTAATTCCGAGCTCGAGATCGGTGTCTTTAACTCTCAGCAAAATTCTGCCTCCCATGGTCCCACTGCTTTGCCCCTTCGATCGGCCACAGGACGATCCCATCTGCAACATGCTTTCATATGACTTCCGCACGACGACAGAATCAGGTTGGTGACCCTCAAGAAGCTTCTCTTTAGGAATCTGATATTCAGGCTCCTCTAGATCATCTGGGTTGGCCATGGCCAAGGTGAGCTTGTCAAGATACAAAAGTTCGATGTCGAGAATCGACTTGCACTCATCCATCATTGTACGTATCGCAGGAAGTGTGTCGTCCCACCATGAATCTAAGTCTGCGTCCCGGGCACATATAAGTATAGTCGGATGCATTGATTGACGAACCGGAGAATACCAGTGGAGAATGTCTATAGCAACCCACTTGTAGCGGTCGATGAGTTGCAGGATTTTCGGGAGAATCTCATGACAGGATTTGATGATTGTGCTCTCGGTTTTCTCGATATGCTTAGGCATTGGCGCCCTCCCGTCGAGATGATGATCGATAATCTCAACAGCGTAGTCTTCGTGGCCAGATTTGTCTAGCTTCTTACGGATCTTCAAAACGGCCCTCGACCACCGTTCTGTACAGCCTTCTTTATATTCTGAGGCGACCAAATAGGTAAGCTGCTGGCTGGGATGTCCTTTATGGTACCTATGCGCGAGCCCAGAAGAATAAACATCGATCTCGTGGGTCCTTAGGATTTCCCGGATCGCCTCATAGAGATCTCTCCCAAGCTTCACGGTAGATTCCTTATGCTCCACTGGAAGAACAGGCAGGACTGGAAGACCGACCCGGTAAGGGACTCTGGTATCTAGCCCTTCGCTGTCTAGGACTCTGATGTCTTCACTCATGATTTCGAAATTCTGCGCCTGGAGATTTTGGGGAGGCTCAAGACCAGTATTTAAGCTTCTAGGCAATGGTTAGCTCTTCCTATTGTTCCCCAATTGTGGAAAAGGCTCACCCATCCTTCTCCGGAATGAGCGGCTCGGTGGCCGGCTGAGGCATCCCAAGCCAATGGTTAGTGGGGTTAAGTGGACCATGTTTCCACTTGTGGTGTCGAATGGGATATGCATTGTTGCCTTTCAAGGTCACTGGACGTAGGGGGCCAATAGTTGTGGCCATGGTTTGGATAGACTATTCAATTCTGATGATTCTAAAGATTGAATTGCGAACTGCTTTTCTCCGTGTACAGACGGATTAATATAACACACTACATCTGAGCAATCAAGACCTGGTGTCTTGAAGTGGAGGGAAGCCGAACCGATGGAAGTTTGTCCATCACCGCACATGTTTGCTTCTCTCACTGGAACCCGCAATTTCAGGAACATGGTCTTTGCTACCTCGAAAGCGTTCGATATTGTCCTTCCAAGCAAAGGATATTCCCCAGTCTACCCTGTACCGCGTCATGCGCTTCAGATTCCTCAGGCTCCCTTCCTTGTTCAAACCCCTGGCCAAACGCCTCTGTTGTAAACAGGAACCGTGTTCAACAGCACGAATCAACGTAAGGCCAGATCTCCACATATCTTCACTGAGACGACAGGATAGCTACGTTCATGGGGAGCTGGCATCAAGCTGGGAGCTAGGGCGGCTTGGTGGTGTCACAACTCTTGGTTCATCTTTGGATATCTTCGCCACGAGGCAAAGCTGCTGCAAGTACATGGGCCACCCCAAGCCGAAGCGGCGGCTTATCATCAAAGCAATTACTTGTCTGTTTGAATCCCCAACTCTTGTTCAAGATCCCTGCTAAACTTGCCACAGATATCGCTTACCCAACGCCCGCGTTGAATTCCAATATACTCAACGAATAGCAAACAACTCGGATTAGGCGGATATTCGGCACATTCAAGCTTCTCGACGAGAATTGAGCGCGATATGTTTCTCGTGAAGGTGGGTCTGGCGTGATGTCCGGTGGGTAACTGTACTACCTTCATCACCCGTACAACCTAAAGTTTCACTCACAGACAACGCGGTAGGCGCCAAATGACCAAGCGTACCAAACCATGTCAAAGGAAGGCAAATTTGTTGTATGAGAAAACCCCCAACACCATTCACGCAAACAAGAGTGATCACCAAATGCTTGGCCACTGACGAACTCTTTGTGAGGCTTTGTCCTTACCAGTTTGGATTCAGATACATCGATGATGCGATTTACGTCACCACCTTGGTCTGTGCCCTTTCTGCTTGTGCATTCAAAGGACGGTTTTAATAGATTATAGTGACTTACGAGTTTGAGAATGGAAGCCCTAGAGCTGCAGCTAGTAGCCCGAGCGTTTGATTTGCGCCTCCCAAGTCATGGCCCTCCGTGACCAAGGATGGACCATGCATACTCTTATCGTTACCAGTCTATCATGACTCTACCAAGCGCATAGTCATTCCCCTCGTGCGTTTCCCTCCAAAGCTATTGCGCCGCACGTCCCTCTCCGTCGCCAGAATCTTTCTCCATGAGAGGAATCGCTAACGCTTCTTTAGCGGCACGAAGTTCTCAGCGCCCATCATCTGATAACGATTTCGACAATGGTGAACGAATCGCCAGCAGAGTGGGCAGCAAGGGCATGGTCTGTGTAGCTTATGGGCTTCCAATGGTATCCTTTTCGCAAGGGGCGGCAATTTTGTCACCTGTGCCAGCGGAGGGTGGAATGGTTTCCACTACTATTAGGTTGCGTATGAGTGCATTGGTACACCTTGAGAAAGTAAGTACTAGGACTCCATTGTCGAAGGAATCGAACAGGCTTTCAAACACCATGAACGGCTCCTATACGACATTGTCAGTAGAATAATTTCCAGTGAGGCTTGGTAAAGTTGGGTTTCGTACAGCGGTGAGACATCCGAATTACTAGGCGTACTCCTGGCGATGAGCAGCAGAACAAGACGAGAAAAAGGTCTGGGCCGGGATTGTAGAAGATGTCGGCATGGGTAACGTTGTCTGTCTCAAAATACTTCACGACGTGAAAGTGCGGCTATAGTTTCTCTGTATGAATCATTCTTCCTGTACTAATGCAAAAATCGACTATCGTAGACTCGCGTCTGTGATGTAGTAAGAAAAGAAGATAGTGCTCCAAGTGTCATTTTGCATTCGCCATCAGTAGTCTGGGGTTCCTCCAACTTTGAATATTTCATGCTCACTCTTGATATGGATAGGGAAGTATACATGTACGCGACAATCGCCTAACTGCACTCCAATCATTGCCTTGGAACCCATTCACGACACGATAACCATCTCAAAAGAACCCTTTACTGCTTGCTCAACCGCACAGTCTAAGCAGCAGTCTTTCATAAGAAGCATACGGGCTCCCTCTTCACAGCAGAGGAGCTGCGCAGTTGGACTCGATTGCGTCATTGCAATTGCGATGGATCCCTTCTTTGGTGACCGAGGGTGCGCCACACCGGTAAGGACAACCTCATGTGAAGTGCTCTCTAAAGGATTGGTGGATGGGTGCCGGCAAGGCCAGGTTCGTTGCAGCGAGAATGAAGCTGGTATTATACCAGATAGCGAAACATTGAAGTTTGTACCGGCAAAACGTGCACTGGTTCTAAGTTCTAGACTTCTATATGTTTCTCGAATCGTTAGATCTAGACGTTCCTGCTGTCCTATACTAGAAGGTACGACGTCGCCACGCTGATATACGAGGGAATTCGCAGCCGGAGTTCGGGTCGTGGTGATCGGATCAGTCAATTTATCGTGGTATCGGTCTTTGAAAATCAAATTACCATCTATGAGCTCGAAGCTTACTTCTGAGTCAGGCGTGAGTTGAAGCGTGTTCAACACACTGGGATATATTGTGGCTCCGCCGCAAGATGCTGCAAGGGTTGATACAGGCATGAGCTCCAGACCAACTGAACGCAAAATCTCATCGTAGATATTCTGGGTAGAAATGCGGTGGCGCGTCTGCCTAAAATGATGGGCAATAGTCATCTGCGCGATTGCTCGCTGGCGGGAGACATTTCGAAGGACGTTTACTGACGCGTTAGGTCGGCTTTTGATAAAGACGTACAAGGCTCCTATATCCAGTAAGTGGCCCAGCGAAACCCATAAGCGATCAATGCGGCATCCTGGGCTTTTGCCTATATTACCCCAACCATCTAATAAGGAACATTTCGAATTGGTAGGGCAGGAACAAATCTGCGCAACATCAATGGCGGCCCCAACCTTTTCTACAAACGCCAAGAAGGCCGTGCGTAGGTCGAGATGATATGATGCCGGAGTTGTTGAAAGTATTTCTTGAAAAGCTCTCCCTATTTCTAGGTGAGGATTGGATCCTAGGAGAGTCTGTAGCCGCTTATGCGGAATAGCGTTCATGGGTGACCGTGCATCATCAATGCCCCTTGCGTCAAACACTGCTACTAGCAGATTAGCAAAGGCTGCAACTACTTCCGGCGTACAGACTGCACCGGCTTCTAGGAAAACCAGCTCCATTGCCTTCAGAATGCACCCTGACCAAGCGAATTGATAATGCCGGTTTGAGAAGCCCCTGTAGATATTTTTATCGATCCGTATACACGAATGCAATGGACCTGGTTTGCTGACCTTGTGTTCAAGAGTTATCATCATAGGGCCGAGGTGATCCTTGTGGATCTCGATATATATAGAGTGGCGTTCGCCTTCGTGGATAACGACGTCTTCGACTGTGATAGTTGTGTCGGAAGGGAATAGAAATAGGACAATACCAACGATATGACCCATTGTAAAAGATCCTGATATTCGTACAATCTTTTCTTCATCGCGCAGAGCATGACAAATGGAGTCCAACAGATCAACGGTCGCGTTCGTGGTCAATGGATCCAGCAGATCGATCGGAGGGTCCATATGAAGTGTTTGGTATGCTAAATGAATCCTCATTATCTGTTTAGGCAGGAAATTTCCGAAACCGAGCACGGAGAGTTTCTTTGCTAGGAGGTTGGCGATGTCGGCGAGTTGGATGACACTTGCTACTTGGGATTCCGCGGGTAGAAGGCGAGAAGATAGCTCAGATAGAATCTCGCCACAGCTACCGTGAAAGTGAAGATTCATGAGCAAAGCCGACAACAGTGCTGCAGCTTGTCCCCCAGCAGTGTCAGCCATTGTAGAAGCAGAGTCTCCTTTTCTCCAACCGATCAGTGCGCCGATTCGACCCAAGGGCTGTATGCTGGAACGTTTCAGCAGGTCTGGGACTTTGGCTGCAAAACGTCCGCTTATGCTGAAGTTGGCACCGAGCCTCTGCATCTGTGTTAGAGCCATCGGTGCAACATTATCTGCTGACAATGTTGCTATGGTAGTGGTGATGGCTCCAAATCCTTGGACAGCCACAGCTCCGACATCCGCCTGCATTTGAACCTGGTTCGACATGGTTAAGACGGGTGAGGATGGATATGGCGACAAAGCTGAGGATGGGTATGGCGACAAAGCTGAGGATGGGTATGGCGACAAAGCTGAGGATGGGTATGGCGACAAAGCTGAGGATGGGTATGGCGACAAGGCTGAGGATGGATATGTTGACAAGGCTGAGGATGGATATGTTGACAAGGCTGAGGATGGATATGGCGACAAGACTGAGGATGGATATGTTGACAAGGCTGAGGATGAAGAGTTGCGAGGTGTTTCCAGGCAGCCCTTCCAATGGTCTTACAACGTTAGCATGTGTCTAAGCGAGATCAAAACGGGGGATAGCCAATGACTGAGATTATAAGCCGGGGTCTCAGCTAGGCTTCGCCATTGCCTACCGTCTATGCCCTGCCTTTGCTGTATATATCTTTCCTGTATTGAAACTCTCTCCAATAGAGTTGTTTTAATCAGCATGATGCACATCCTCAGTCTGTTACGTTGATCTGGAACCTTGGTAGATCCATCTGAAATGATCTGTATCGAAACAAGATGTTGTGCTTTGACTACTCTCTTCCAAAATCCGCTCACGGGGAGGCCAACAGTTATTCTCCAATCCAACACCAACAAAAAGCTACCACCTACTCTTGAGGCTGATTGGAAGCAATCCCGGTACTAGCTGGGGCTGCATTTGGGGTCGCACAGCCACCTACAAAGCTGAACCGAGCAACTGCCTTCCGGTATCCTCCCCTTCATCTTCTATCTCAACTAAATCAGATCGTAAGGGCAGTATACCTAAATACATAACTAATGGTAATATAGAAAGGCTGACGTGTCTTAAAATTGTTCATATAGCAAAGCTGCCACCGGGCGTTATCCTCCAATCGAACTCAGCGAGTGTCAAATCAGGCTCTGCTCTTCGTATAGCTACCATGATCTCCATTCCATGCCCTGCTCGAAGTAGATCTATGTAGCCATAGATCACTGGCGACAGCCCGGCCCGACGAAGTCAATAACCACAGAGAAGCGTTGCCCAGCTGGGCGAAGAGGAGGAAGGTGAACATTCAACAGGATTGGCACATGGACATTATACTGTGGGATGGATCTGTACGCTGTCTACGGAGCAGAGTGCGACGATGGCAATGCTGTATCACAAACACAAAGACCTCTCCAGGCCGCCATATGATCTACACACATACACCTTTCGGCCGAGTGGCAAGCATAATGCTATCATAGCCTGTTAGGCGGACGGGGAAATGGACATAGTTCAGCGGTTGTGGCGGCCGGGATAATCTTAACCTTCTCATACATTGGGTTTGACTTGAACGGAGGCATTACAGACATTGGCAAGGCGAAAGAAATTGGTAGCTGGGGGCGAACCGGGCCTCTGAACAACAAGCCTACATCTCTACGAACAGCTTTGTCCAAATTGAAGAGAGTACATGACATATACGGGACAGGACTACCGGAACAGCGTATGCGATTCCTGCTTCTGCCCATCTCCAATACATATATGTTCCATTCCCATATTCAATCTCCAAGCTCGCTCGGTCTATGTTTTCTTCCCACCATTGTGTCTCCAATCTCCACTAGGGGATATCCCTGCTTGGGTTTGCGCTCCTCTGCATGTAACTCTCGATGGCTCTCATCGGGTCGATTTCGCGTTACGTTATGCGTTTTCCTGCGCGGGACCAGGAGGTACACAATTCCAACTATGAGTGCAACCCCCACAACACCACCGACGACACCACCAGCAATGGCGCCAGTTCTAACCCCTCCTGTATTCTTTGTCGAGGTCATCGAAGTTGCCGTTGTCGTCGTTGTTGAAGGTTGCGAAAGCGCCGGGTCTGTACTGAAAACTTTTCGATCCACAAGCCAAATCCCCTTAGCCTTATCGCAGCAATCCCAAGCAGCAGCCGCGCCACCACAGCATAAGCTACCATCAATACATTGTGTTATCTTGACGTCTGTAGTGGACATATTCACTGGTCCGTCTTCTGTGTTGACTGTCTTGCGTACTCACGTTAGCACTGTTGACATCAGTTCCAAGGTGGAAAATAGTCATCATGGGTGGGAGCAGATTGGACTACGTAGACTTTAGTAGTAATTCGAACTTGCCTGTTCCATCAACGCATAATTTCACGCACGCTGCACTTTCCCAGGTTTGGTCTGTACACCCTTCGCGCCAAAGCTGGCCGCTGCCAGCTAAACATAGCCCTGAGAGTTTACCGGTGACGCATTCGTCGGCGTTGCTGTCGTGGATTCGGCAGCACATGTCATGTTCGTTTGACGCTGATGATGAGCACGAGGCATACCGATTCGCTTTGGCAGTATGGTTGCGGTGGTAGCACGGCATGATTAGAGAGAGACGAAGGCGTTCATGAGGAAACATAGATTTGGAAACTAGGTGATGTGATCATCGAATGAACGAGCCTCCCCAAAGAAAAGAACCAGGGGTAAGAGGGAAATAGATGGGGACGAAGACAGGAACGACTTCTATCTTTCTGCCCGCCCTCTCTCGGCTCTTCCCGGCCAATACCTGCGTCACGTTGCAATGTATCACCTTGAACCCCTATCTATTATTATACATCGGGGATGGCACTCGTGGTACTTGCCCCCAAACACCGGAGACGATCAATCGAATGGGGTATTCAAGCTCTACGCCACCACGCGCTTACTTACACACTCACTCACCCCTTGCACGACAACCCTCCTCACCATTCTTACTAGTGTAAAGCTCATATCAATCCTCTTTAATTCCGACCTCGGACTCTTCAGCAATCCATAAATTGCGTCCATAAGACTACGGCTCGACTATGGACGTATACAAGGCATATACGTGAACTCAGACGTATGGAACCCCCTTCATGCTCACTCTGCAGGATTCCACCCCGATACACACCCTTCCCATCAACCACACCCCTTAGATGCCTACCCGAATCCACCGGTACCCTAACCACTGCACCGATCCCCGGCTCCATAATCCCCACGCTACACACCAAGCTCTTCAATATCTACTCATGGGCATCCAACACACACACTCCTGATGTGGAAGGACGCAGACGAGTAACGAACCATGAACAAACTATAGCCAGTCTTGTACATCTCCTCAGTCCGTCCGGCCCAATCAAAGTCAATCCACCTACATTTTAAGACATGGACGTCTATCTTCCATCCCTCCACCCCGATCCCGATCCCATCCCGTTCAAAACAAGCTCTAAACCCATCTACACCTTCTCCCTCCCAGCCCGAAAAGGAAGCCCTCGAAAGCTTGGAAGGGGCTTGGGTTTGTGTATGAGGGTAATGATATCTGTTATATTGTATATATTGGATTGGGGAACTTGGGGAATTGGGGCTGTTCTGGTGGAGGGATGAGTCTGACTCTCGGGGGTTGGTAGGGAGGTGTTAAGAGGATTTGTGAGGACGTAAGAATGGGGGAGGTGGGTGGGTGAGTAAGTGACAAGCTGCCTGCTTGGATAGTAGGTGAGGTTTTGATTAATGGAGTAGTGGTGTATCGAAAACAGATTGGAATAGACACTAGAACACGAACATTGCAAATTTCAAAAGAACATTGTCAAATGATATACCTATCAGAAAATCTATGCGATAATGGTATCAAAAGTACGACAAACAACCAAACTACACTACAGCATAGGTGTAGCGGCGCACATAAACAACCACCATTCTATATACAAGACCAGTGCAATTTTGGGGGAGGGTAATCAATTATACACGGATTAGTGAACCATATTCTTTCCAATCTCGCTTTCCCAATTATACGCACGCTCGAACCCATTAGAGTGCGTCTGGTAATCCATCATAGCCTGCATAACCTCATCCCTAGAAGTTACAACGAAGGGTCCGTACTGTACAATAGGCTGATCGAGAGGAAGGCCGGCAACGAGGATGAATCGGCCTTCCTTTTCGGCGCCTTCTTCGACTGAAGCTTCAATGCTGTCGCCTTGTTTGTCGAAAACTACGTTGTGGTATTGCTCGATTGGGCGCGAAACGCCGTCTGAGGTGAAGATTGTTTGGCCGGACAGTGTGTATGCGAAGGCGTTCCAGCCCTTGGGTAATTCCTGCTTTACGTGTCCGCCTGGCTGGACTGTGAAGTCTAGGAACCAGACGGGTGTGTATGCGAGTTCCTTTAACGAGTCCACACCGTGTGAACGACCGCTTATGACTTTGACCTTGACTTTTCCGTCGGAGGCCGTGGCTTCGGGTATTTCGGCGGCTCGAAGGTCGCGATAACGCGGTTCGGTGTATTTGAGCTCTTTGGGGAGATCTACCCAGAGCTGCATGCCGACATTTGGTGGTCCGCCGTCTTCGCTTTGGTGAGGCATTTCGGCATGGACGATGCCCCGGCCTGCTGTCATGAATTGAAGATCGCCCGCTTCGATGGTCCCTTTATTTCCAGCAAAGTCTTCATGATCTACGGCGCCCGTAAGGAGATATGTTATTGTTTCCTGTCCCCTGTGAGGATGATCAGGAAATCCAGCTCCTACGGGTACCTGGAAGTGATCGAGCATGAGGAAAGGCGAGAAATTGCGAAGCTTCGGTGTACCGATCGACCGCCTGACGCGCGCTCCAGCACCCTCGGATTGCTCAATTGCAAGGAAAGACTGCTGAATCTTGCGCGGAGAATTCGTAGAGAAGGTCTCGTCTGGTGGGATGACTGGTAGACCGCGGAAGGTCGTCGTTGCGGGGTTCGACGTCATGGTTTGGGAGGCTCTGTTTGTTGAGAAGAAGCTGTTGAACGTTTTACTGGTAATCGGCTGTAGGTTTTTTGATAGTTGCGAAAACCGTGAAAGCATAAACTCGTAGTTGTATGCTGCAATTGATGCTATGGCAAAAAGAATGGAGAGAAGGAGCCTCATGGGTGGCGGCGGGGCTACTTATACTTGAGTCTGGGATAGGGTCGAGAAGGTTCGGCGGGATGAGGACTAGCTGAGGGAATCAAATAGCTCGGAGCCATGACAAAAGTAAGTGTTTGGAGAGGGTGTGTAAGTGTTTAGAAAGCACCTCGACGGGAGTGGAGGGCGTTGGTGCTTGGCGTGCAGGTTTGCATTTGAAGAGTCTGACCAAGCAAGTCACACTGTGAAGGTTCGGCAGTCAACCTCGGATCGCGTCGGCCGAATCGCCGACAGGCCAATCACAGCCTCCCTCCTTGTCTACTTAGTGTCCACTTCAATGCTGCTTATGCCATTTCACTAGAGCTATACACACTGTCGCGACTACAATCCCGCGATTAGAAAGACTTGGATTGAATTGGCATGCCATGGATCCTCCCTGGAGATACTGGAATCGTCAAGACCCTACACGGAAGACGAGACGTTGTGTCCACGTACAACACCCATTATTATCGAATCACTGTGGCATCCACGTTTCATCCCGTTTTATCTCCATTTCCAGCTCATACATTCGAAATCATACGCGTCAGATGCTCCTCTTTCGAGATGACATTCAAATACACACGTCTTAAATCATTACACGAGGCAGTCACTCGTCTCCGAACGTGCATCAGACCGCGAGTGTGAATCTTCACCTCAACGAAGTGAGTATCCGATATTTGGATTAATTCAAACTTGAATCTAGGCGTGATCTACGAGGCTATTACCAAGTCTTGGAATTGCAAAGTCTAGTCTTGATCGAGAAGAACTGCAGGGATGAATAGATGCGAGTGGACATTCACTGGCACGTGGCGTCGGTGACGTAATCCCGCGGCCCCACATCCACGTTTAGCATCAGCATGCGTTTCGTCTTTATATTAATAACCCTCACTCAAGACTCGAGGGTGTGGGACAAAATGTGGCCTAAAGCTAAGAGATGCATTAGACTGCGCTGATTCGACCTCAATTGCGTATAGGATGAAGATGGCTCGTTCAGCTACAATTGATTACATTCTCTCCAAAGCTCAGTCGGGGAGATTAGAGTAATGGTGGAAGTTGTGGCATTCAACTGTCTGCAGATATATTTCTGCACCACTAATATCTCTCCGACACAAGTCCGCTGGACATTTACCTCAGGCAACAAGGCTTCTTTTTTGTCTACTATCGGCCGGGACAATGTATTACGGTAGGATCTGACGATTTTACAAAAATTTCACTGCATGATTCAGAGTTCAAATGTTGCGCAAATCTGAACAAAAAGGTTTGATTCATATCCCCGAATAACCCGAGATCTATGTATGTCTTAGGCTTAACACAACGGTTTCCAAGTAAACTGATAAATACTCAAAATGTCTAAATGTACAGCCCCCTAAATCTGCGGGGGATGCTTCTCAAAGTACTCTTCCAACGTCACCAAGCGTCCCTTAACCTGGTCTCTTGCCCAGCTCATCTTCTCCTCACCATCCGGTCCAAAATATCCATACTCCTCCTGGCAGCTGAAACCCTGCGCAAACAGGTCCGCCATGACAGGCATCATGTTCTTGAATTCTTCTAGCGGGACCTGCCTATAAACAATCTTCTTCCCCGTAGCCTTGGACATGATTGCCACGATTTCTTCCAGACTGTACTCTTTCGCCGCAGCACAGAACACCTTTCC
Source organism: Nigrograna mackinnonii (assembly GCA_001007845.1). Taxonomy (NCBI): domain Eukaryota; kingdom Fungi; phylum Ascomycota; class Dothideomycetes; order Pleosporales; family Nigrogranaceae; genus Nigrograna; species Nigrograna mackinnonii. The sequence continues at coordinate 175,409 of JGVQ01000133.1, forward strand.
CTCATGCTTCTCCGGATTCTCGAGGATAGCACCGACGAATTTGCCGGCGTCGCTGGTCGCATCGATGTAAGGAAGCTTCATCTTGGGTGAAACGGGGCGATACATAACCCACGTACCATCAGTAGCAGGTTGCGGGTTCAAAAAAGGCTGAGTGGCGAAATTCTCCATGAAAAAGGCACCAGCGAAAAAGGCGCTCTTGATAGGTAAACCGCGAATATACTTTTCAGCCTTGGCTTTAGCTTCAAAAGGCGTAACGGCTGTATATTTCCCGCCAGAGATGTCGCTAGGTGATGGCAAAGTGCTGAAAACGATAAACTTGACTCCCTTCGAAACAGCTACGTCGGCAATCGTCTTTGCATTGTTGAATTCGATTTCCACGGCGTCTGGTCCGAATGCGGGTGTTGTCATTGCGAAAACAGTGTCTACGCCTGTCAAGGCCTTCTCGAGGGATGGCCTATCTGATACATCTCCTGCGACGACCTCTACCTTGGATGACAACTTCTTGGCCTGCTCGGACCCGATATCGCGAGTTATAGCCCTGATTTTGTATTGCTGGGATAACGATGGATTATCGAGGACGTGGGTGATGACTGAACCACCTTGTGTGCCAGTGGCGCCGAAGACAGCTAGGAGTTTAGACATTCTCGACAGTCAGGAAGAGGTAGGATTCTAAAATTCTATTTCCGAATATGAGAACAGGTAAAGTGTGATGTGGAAGAAGTGATTGAATCTGCTCGTTGAATACCTCAATTCCACCTGGATCCCATAAACCTTTTATACCTCCTTCAACTCGCACGACATCCACCAACCCACACCCTACCCTCGCACCACTATTCACCCCACCCAAACAACCAGCCCAGAACCCAATCAACAACGGAAGAATGCAGCCACAAAAGGGCGTAAACGGGCTCTCTATCCCCCCGAGCCATTCACCATACTCAATCCAACAAGGCGAGAACTGCAATGCAGTCGGACGAATATACAACCGGGAGCCCAATTATCTGTTTTTGGAATCCTTAGCGGTAGGTAGAGGCGTAGAAGCGAAAGGAAGCGCGCTAGTTATGTTAGCCGTAGATGGGGCGTTTTACGCCGGGGTATACGAATTTGTTCCGCCCGCTTTGCTTACATACACTAAACCTTCATCGGTGGGTAAACGATGGGCTGTCTGACTAAAGAGCGTTAGTGTGTTAGACGAGGTTCGGTTCCTGATCCTTCGCTTTCGCCTTCGCGGCTGGACATTCCGCACTGTTGCTTATCGCATTCTTGTGTTAGCGTAGCGCATTGGAGGAAATAAAGGGTGTATACGACAGGGCATTGAAACGTAAACGTAGGTGACTAGAATTCGATAGTAAGATAATAAGATTAGTACTCTAGAGAGAAAATTGGGATTGTGCTAGATGGATTATTGGTACATGTGATTAGCTGGTTTGAGGGCGACGTGATAGTATGTGAGAGCTTTCTCTAGTATGGGAGGAGAGCTGGTTTCGGGGGATGGGTAGTCAGTTTCTTTGGCATTCTTTCCGTCAGGCACAGACCATTTATCTACAAGTAAGTTTAATCACAAAGCATAATGGACAGGTATGAGAGAGGAGATTTTTGTATTGGTTTCCTTACGAGCTGTATAGGATTCTGAGTGTGCTATATAACCCTAGAGTTGTGTAGGACACTGAGTAAACTACCGAGAGAAACCTGAAAATCAAGACCATTTGCAGACGCCGATTCCGTAACCCCCCATTGATGATACACGACGTACGATACGGGCATTAGACTGTCATGATACAAGCTCCACCGTCACCAGTGGCCCTCTTGCGGATAGCAATCTTGATCAATTTCCCTGTTCCATTCACAATTGTGCCATCGTCGTTCTTTCCAAGCGCGGCATTTGGGGAATAGAGGATTCCGCATCCGGTGCGCAAGCTCTCAATCTCCTGCAATAATTCTTCCTGATCAATACCGGACATTGGAATATGCTTCTTGATCGCCTCGAACCATTGAGGAGACGAGAAGCGGTGCATGATGGTCACGGAACAGAGCGCGATCAGATCGGTGAGCAAGTTGGGCTCTTGGGTAGAGATGATGACACGAGTACCGGAATGACGTTGGAGACGGATCGTATGCAGCAGCTGATCGTTCAAGGCCTCGGCGCCCGGGTTATTTAGCATGTACTTGTGAGCCTCGTCGAGGACGACCATCTTGCCAGACGCCTGCGACTGCAGATAGCGCTTGAGACCAATATTGAAGAGGACACAGGCAGTCGAGGCATCAACGAATGGGCACGACATGTCCATGATGGTAATTCCGCCTGGACGATATTTAGACTTGGAATTGAGCCTACTTTTCTCAGAATCACGTTCACAGGGGGCATAATCTAGGTGAGCCCGGTCATTGTATGATTATCTGATCTCACGTGGAAAGATTGGTGCATCGAACTGGACATGTATTAGCCGAATCTGGTACGATAGAGCGGTACCTATTTCATCAGCTTACACGCAAAGTTATAGAAGCTTGATGGTTTGTTTTCTACTCTCCTTTGAGTTTTCAATCATGATAGAGTCCCAGACTCGTCGCTTTTTTGAAATACATCCTCATGCCAAGAGCTTGGGAATTGTGGATGTGAAGTGTAGGATAAGAGAGCAGAACATGTCTGGGAAGGTCCTTGGAGAAATCTGAATGCTTCTACCGATAAGGTGAGACGAATCATATCTAATCTCCTTGGATAATTGCTGTAGTGGGAATGTTCCGTGCTTTATGGATTCGTTGGTGAGGATAGATGGTGGTCGTAGGCACGTGGAGGTGGTGACGTAATCGCGCAGTCCCTCATCACCACACCACCATCTGGACACCTGCATAAGCATAAGCATACGTTCCGTTCCCAATCCACCCCCACCCGAAGGCGCACAACCCATCCCGGAGGGCTCTGCACCCAATATGCAGCCACAGGTGCACCTGCAGCAGCCTGGGACTGGGACTGGGACCCAGCAAGCCTTTGGTTCCTTGCCCATCGAACTATTCCTGAATGTCTTGGATCAGCTTGTCAGCACCCGAGACGGCTGCCATCCCATTGCCCGGACACACTCGGATCCAGTGACTCGGACTCTGCGTGCACTGGCTCTCACTTCGAGAGATTTATATCCAGCAGCTTCGAAATATCTTTACACTCACTGTGTCTTCCTTGACGATTGCATCAGATATACCCAGTTTAGGAGAACACTCGGCCTTCACATCAGGGGAGGGCATCCCCAAGCATTGAAATGGGGCGAGGCAGCACGAAACGAACAGCTCTTCGAATGTGCAGAAATTCCACGGCATATCACATCTTTGTTTCTATCTCCTCACAAAACGGACAAGTGCCCGCGACATGTACCATTGGTACGACTTCCCCAGATCATCGACCTCTGTAATGCGGTCGGTCCGAATCTTAAACGACTTGCCATGGACTTGGGACCCATTTACGCTCCTGCATCCGAGGTGGATCTGGTAAAGCCCCATATAACTACAAACAACGTCTTTACGCACATGGCCAACCTCGAAGAATTGGTCTGCTCTTACGATATTGCCGACTATTTCCCCTATCCTCCACCCAACCTCAAGCGACTGGCAATCACGCACCAAGGAATCAACGACATGTTGATGGATTTTTGTTTTCAAAGTAGATTGTTGGAGACTCTAGTCATTCTTCGGGATCCTGACATGGACGCGAGTCACATTGAGAAGGTCTTTGAGAATGCCTCTCGTTTTGGGCTATCTCGTCATTTGGATATTATCCTCATTGATGTGTCTGAAGGTCATTTCACTCCAGAAGGAACCCGAGACTGGAAGGAGGATGATATGGTGACATTCTGGGAGGTTGATGTCCCCAAAAGTTACTATGGTGATGAGAGTGATTTGATACTCTGTGACCATTGGATGTGGGAATATGGCGTGAGGGGCACGCTATTCAATGTGGAGAAGAGGAGGATGGAGGCTTGGAGCAATATACAAAAGATGTTGGACGACTTGTGATTTGCACCATGTGCATGCGCACAATAGTAGGTGTGATATCAACGGAGCTCGACCCGAGGACAAGCTAACGCTCGTGGGTACCAGCCTGGCCTGGCCATCTCTGCGTTCTTGCATGATGCACTTACTACATGATCAGCTCCACTCCAGATGATGTTGTGCGATATGGCATGCCAGAAAAACAGAATCGGATCTCCGGACCTCATTGTTATGCCCGGAATTCACTTTCCTTTCCACACGAAAGAGACAGCCAACGTGATGTGAGTTTCCTCCTTTCATTTTTGGCAAACATTTGCGATCACCAATTCCGGACTTCCATAATGGTTACCGTCTTCATGACTCATTATTGAAGATGATAGAGTTCAAGCGTTATTTTCCCCACGGATATCCTCCAGCCTAAGGACCCCATTCATAAATGGAGGCTTCAACAAACCTTTCTCCACAATCTCTTTGCCATGTTCTTCCAGCTCTTCCACATCCCAATTGACACCTGCATAACCCCCTCTCTTTGCATCCGCTGCCGGGGTCGCGAGCCAAACAGCAAAAGCTCCAACAAGCTTCCCTGTATCATAGGCAAAGGGAATGAAATCTCTCCATGTTGATGCAGGCTCTTTGAGTATCCCTGGGTTCAACGAGAATGCACGAACATTCGAGTGTTCTGCATGCAAATACTCCACAATCCGGATTCATACTTGTTTGGCCATGCCATAACTTGACATGCCCGGTAGCACAACAATTGCAGAACCTGATGTCATGTCGATGAACGTGCCATGCGGGCCAAACGTCTTAATCCAATGGTAGGCAGTAAGATGTGTACCGCGAACATTGACCTCCTACACAGGATCAGCCTTTACGACATTGTCCGAAAGACTTCAATCCGCCGCCAATATCAATCCACCACGCATCCTCATCCCCCTCTCCAATCTTCCCTCCCGGATGCTGCATCACACTCACCCCAGCATTCGCAACAACAATATCCAACCTCCCAAACCTCTCCTTCGCCCTCTCAAACACATTCCTCACCTCCGCGGATCTCGAAATCTCAGCCGCCACAGCAAGAACTTCCGTCTCGCCAGCCGAGGCCTGCTTAATCAACTCCTCCACACCCTTCAAATCCTCCAACTTCCGCCAACTAATAACGATACCAGCAGCCCCGGCTTTCGCAAATGCTAAAGCGATGTTGAGACCGAGACCGCGGGACGCACTGGTTACCAGGACTATCTTCCCTGCGGCGCTATTTTTGGGATGGGTTGGGTCGATGGCGGGGTAGATGTCACGGTGGTAGTTTTTTGTTAGACTTAGCATCTTGGTGTAGATGTCTGGGTAGAAGTCTTGGGCTGCCATTTCGGAGGGAGGTGAATTGGTTGAGCTTGTAGTATATCTGTATGGAAAGGAAAACGAATATGAGATATCGTATACGGTGTTAAATATACCTTTTATGTAGGGAAAGAAAGGGTAGAAAGAGCACGATTTCAAGTTCCGGCACCAACTACGTAGACCAGATCCGTATCTATACATATTACCCCCCTAAATCCGCCTCTATCCATCCCATGCCACACCCCAAACAAGATAAAGCTCTAGAATCGATGACAATCCACCCTGCTTGCTAGTAGTCTCAAAACGATTAGAGGTTGGAATAATGACGAGGCGAATGATGCAAACTTGCTGTTTTGGGATCAGAGTGCGAGGAGCTTGGATGGGTGGATGTAGCTGTAGCAGGGGTGTCGGTGGGTAGGCGATGTAGGAGTGGGGTTTGTGAGGGAGATGACGGGTACTTTTATATGAATGGGGAGGGGAGGAGGGTGGTGCTTTGTCTGCTTTGATCTTTTAGGGTGATGTGGGATGGGGAATGTAGGGGTGGTGGTGTTAGAGTCGTTTTGTTCCAGGATTGAATTGTATAGCATTATACTCGGAGTAGGCCGTATCCTAGAGAACATAAGACTGAAGACTGCAGCCTAGGATCCCCAAATGTGGAAATGTAAGTAGCTTCGCGGGGATACAAGTAGCTCGACACTCGAGAAACCACGACGAACTAGATATAGGCTATATGGCTATATGGGGCCTATTTCATGATTGCCGTCGAAATTGGCGAGTTGGATCATCGAGTAGAAGAAGAAGTATTAACACTATTTTGAGCGAATGTCTTACACAATTTCCTTGTTCCTATTTGTTCTGGCTGCCTGCGCTTGCCTCTGAACCGCCAAGATGCCATTCACTCTAGACTCCGAACTCGCAATAGCCATGCGCGAGGAAAGCGGCAAAACACCACCCTCCCAACCACTGCCAGTCGGGGATTTTCTACAACGTCGAAAGAGACACGAATCCATATTATCGGCCAGAAATACTCAGATCCCAGACGGCGTGCGTAAATCCGACTTCTGGGTGCCCACTTCCGACGGCCATCAAATGCTATGCCGCTGGTACACCAAAGAGGCACACCATGCTACTCCAACTCCCGCTTTCCCGACTCCTGCTGTATTATATTTCCACGGCGGAGGCTACATCCTCGGCACAGTAGCTCTATTCGATAGAACCTGCGGCCTCTACGTTCAAAACACAGGTATCCCCTTCCTGAGCGTAGAATATCGCCTAGCGCCCGAGAGTCCGTATCCCATCCCTCTTCAAGACGCATATGATGCTTTACTATGGTTGCACGAAAACGCCAAAAATTTGAATGTTGATCCACATCGAATCGCAGTCATGGGAAACAGTGCTGGGGGCGGGCTCGCGGCTGCATTGACGCATCATGTTCGCGAGAAGAAGGGTCCGAAGATTGCGAAACAGATTTTGATCTGTCCGATGTTGGATGATAGAACAGTTACGATGGATGAATGCATTGCGGGACTTGCTACTTGGAATGAGGTGGATAATCAAACGGCGTGGAAATGCTACTTAGGTGACTTGTTTGGAACGCAAAAGGTGCCGATAACAGCGGCACCGGCTAGAATGACGAGCGCGGAGGGGTTACCTGAGCTTTACATTGAAACTGCAGAATTGGATCTTTTCCGATTTGAGAATCTTGATTATGCGGAGAGGCTTGAGAAGGCTGGGATTAGCGTTGAGGTTCATGGGAGGGATGGGTGTACGCATGGATGGGAGTTTGTGGCGCCTGATGCGGGGATAACGAAGACAGCGATGGAGGAAAGATGGCGTGCTATTCGGACGATTGGGGGTCTTGATGAGGGGCGTAAAGCATGACGGCTCGGATGTCAATGACGAAAACCTTAGACTGTACAAGATTTACAAGCACAGTGACGATAGCACGCGAATCGTTGGCGATTAGAATATGATGGACCTTGTTATTTTTCATATAATTCTCTTTCACGTCGTCAATTTCGCACTATTCCGAGACCTATATACAAGTAACAGACCATGATTTCTTTTGTCTCTGCAGTGGTTTCAGTAACTAACACAACCAGCTCCCTACCTCTACTCATCCCAGATAACGGAGCTCAACCCATCTTCTCCTCCATAAGTTCCCCTCGGTGGGAGAACTAGATTCGCTACCAATTTGCCCAATTTTCCAGTCGCCGTATCTCTCGCGACAATCGCAACATTGGCAGTAGTCTGACCACCAATAGCGACATAAGTACCAGCCTTGTTGAACGTGAATGAGCGAGGATAGTAGCTATACGAATTGGCCAACTCGACAAAAGTCAAGTTTCCAGAAGACTCAATCTTAAATGTAGCAATAGAGTCTTGTTCCTTGCCAAAAGTGGAGTCGTTGCGGTTGGACGCATACAAGTAATCACCGACAATCCGGATCTCAGCAGACTTGACACTCACGTTGCCGAGTGGGACGTCTGGTCCGTAATTACCCAAAGTCTGACCCAATTTCAGACCAAGACAGCCATCTGTGCCGTTTGCTGGATATGTAACATCGTAGACGCCAACTCCGCTGCTAACTTCGTTGAGACTGTAGTACTTGAGAGTCGAGCCGACCTTTTGGAAGATCCCGTGTCGTGGGCCATCACCGGGTAGAGACGCGACAGATGGGCATGCCGTCAACATACCAGTTTCTTTATTAATCTTGAAGATTCGCGTAACGTCGGCTCCGAGATCTGGAACAATCATGTAATCGCCTGTTGGGTCGGTGAATGCTGCGTGTGGGTGCGGCTTGTCTTGGCGATCAGGTCTTGGACCTGGTTTCTCCATGGTGAAGTTGAATCCTTGGATTGGTTTCGTTTCTGAGGTGATTGGTAGTTTGTAGATTGTCAGTGTGGATGGAGAGCTACACCATAAATGTCAGATGTCAATGCGGATCGTCAAATTTCAAGCGACTTACTATTCAGATGTAATGACGAAACTCCTTCCATCGGGTCCTCCGTAAAGCGATCCATGAACACTGTTCCCAGGCGTTGCAGCAGTGCCATTGATGGTCAAGGTGCTCACACCCTTCTCCGCGATGGAGTACTGAGTAATGACTCCACTGCCCTCCCAGCTCTCGTCAAAGCAATACACAGTGCGAGTTTCCTCATCAAGATAGAGCCATGTTGGTGTCACACCACATCCCTTGACTTGCGAATCGACCTTCAGCGTCCCAGTACTCGGATCGGAAAACGTAAGATCCAAGGTATACACAGGTCCCGAGAAATGCGTTGCGAGGAGTTTGACCGCAGCCGCTTGGGAGACGAGCGACAGACCCGCCGCAAGAATCGACTTGATGGGCGCCATTTTGCTTTCCTTTTTCCGAACAAGATACCAGAACGAGTGAGGTCCAACAACAAAAGGTTCCCCAGGAACCCAGCGGGACGGGCATGCGTCTATTTGAACCCTTACTGTGGGGCTAAATGAACCTGGAATACCCTGTCCTGCACCGGGACACTTTCTCCACATCAAAAACCGCCTTTCTAGAACTGCGCATGTCCGAGAGCCGCATAGTGGGTAGAGTGTATGTAGATTTTCCTTCTCTGGGTCAGCGGCGGGAAGCGCAATACAAAATATATTTCATTAGGCTAAAGTCAGGGTGTCATTGGCTTAGTTTCTTCCCCGGTGATGCGGGGAACCAATACGATTCCAACAGGAGATGAGGGAGCGAACGGGCGGGTTGCATGGGTTGTCTGTTCTTGATTGATCCCGGCTACAGGCGCAGGATACTGTTGGTGCCCTGTCTGGGGCTGAAACTTGAAACACAGGCCCGTATTTGTTAATACAAGTCAATTCGGTAAGATCGCCACACTATTTGTAGCCAATGAGTGGAAGACGTCTGGATCGGTCTTGTTTGCTGCACGACGTTGGAAAGTTTGGAAGTGAAGAAGGCAACCTGTTGTATGTCGCGAGCAGGCTACCTTTTGTGTATCAACCGATCTCACCATCAATCTAAATACAACACGAGATCACTTGGCTAACATTTCACGCATGCATGCTGTGGAGGGGAGCCTAAGTGCAAGGGAACACGCAAAGTGTGTATATTCCTCTCCAATTGGAGTATCTGCTATTCTGACATTTCCCCCAAGAACATTGGCCTATGAAGACCCAGCTGTATCATAATTCATGCCCGGACGACATCCGAACATAACAAACCCATACTGATAGTACAATCCATCTTTGTAGCTGCTTACCAGATCAGATTGTGCATACAAGATGGTTCCAAAGAGATCAAGTCTGCACCTCCGCGGCAAGCCGGCTCCTTCCCCCATCTGCTGTAACCCTCTGCCTAGTCTTGAACTTGACGTATTTGCCCTCCATCCTCTCGACGTTGTTTCCCGTGACAGAGACTGCAGCGGTAGGACAGAAGAGCAGACTCTCTCCAAGCTTGAGGGTGACAATCTCTTGGAAAAGTCGCCTGTCGCAGTCGCGAGGGGTCTCGGACTGCTCGCCATGGGATGCAGAGTTCGATGGCTCTAGATACATGGCGGCAACATGTCGTTTGAGTACTTCGAACCAAGCTGGGCTCTGGCATCTATGCATCATTGTGATGCTGCAAAGATCCAGCAGTTGTGTGTTGATGCTCGGCTCTTGAGTTGCAATGACGACCCTCACTGCCTGGTGTCGCTGCTCACGGACGGTACGAAGCAACTTCTCCGTGAAAGCCTTAGCCGCGTTGCTGTCCTCCGTCATGTAGTTGTGTGCTTCGTCAAGTGCGACAATCTTTCCACATTGTGTTTGTCGGATGAAGGCCGAAAGACATATGTCAAACAATACACAAGCTGAATCGGGATCGACGACCGCATCCGTGAGATCGACTATTGTCAGAGTTCCAGGAGCACCGGTGAGGGGATCGTCTTCAACTGTCGCAGGCCCTCTCTTGCGCCTCTTGCCGGGTAGGTTGACTGGTGGCATGTTCATGAAGGACTCCAAAAGGTCAAGGCGCATCTGCATGGGAGTATTCTGGCCGCGGACCCACTGCGTTTCGTCCAATCTAGCCTTGAAAGCCTGGTAGTCGAAAGTCCCTCCACCCTGCGACTCAATCGCCATCTTACGAAGAAGCATCATTACAGCCTAGGAGCAGTGAGTATTTCTAGAACAAAAGGATACGTCATCGTTATGACTTACTTGCATGTATAGCGGCAGCTCTTCACTTTTACCAACAGCCATCAGGGTCTTCATTCGCTCCGTGTCCAAGTGCTTTGGCTGGATATAGAGCTGTTTCACCGTGACTCGTCCTCCGTGTTTCTCGGCCATTGTCTCGTATGCTTCCTTGAGCCGAAGGTAGTTGCTTGGGCTAACTAGTATTGTGGTCGGGATGTCTGTACAAAGATAGGCAGCCTCGCAGACACCACTACCCTGACAGTGATCGTAGTGAAGTACAAGTCCAGCCAATGGATGAGGGTTGTGTCCGACTTGCGAGAGCATCTTCTGGTCGGTCAACAGACAGTTCTCCAGCATACAAGAAAGTGTGTGGGATTTTCCGGAGCCTTGAGAGCCGCAGAGAAAGGCAGACCAAGGCGAATCAGTGTTGAGCAGGACCGGTCGTTTGATAGGATTGTCAGTGCATTCACCGATGCCCTCTTGATCGTCGGGTAGATGGCCGAGCACTCCAAAGCCTCGCTGAACTTGATTCTGCTGCTTAAGTTGCTCCTTGACTTTCCACCAAATCAACGGTGTCATTCTCAATTCCTCGAGCGGTCGGTCGGACGAATTGGAATCGTTGTTGTTGAGCGTTGGCTGATGGTCCCCGAGCAGCGCTTGGTAGCGGTCCAGCTCCGTTGGATTCTCCATTCTTCAAGGTCTTGAAAGGGTTGAAGAAGATGGAGGGTTGATGACGACGGGGAGCGTAAGACGATGAGAATGGAAGACGATGAGAGTGGAAGACGATGAGAGTGGAAGACGATGAGAGTGGAAGACGATGAGAGTGGAAGACGATGAGAGTGGAAGATGACGGAGTGGATGGAAGACGATGGAGTGGATGGAAGAAGATGAAGAGTTGAAAAGACGAGAAAGTGGGAGTTGTGTAGAGGTAAGATTTTCGTTTCGAAAGGGCGTGGCTGTCTATTTATCTCCCAGTGTGATGTTTGTTTTGCCGTGTCTTTGCCAAGACATGTGATTGTTTGTGTGGTGTTGAGGTAAACACATGGAAATTCGGACGCGCTCAGTGTATCGGCCTAGGAAACAGAAACGAGACGCTTGGAAGATTCTGGAAGTCGTGTCTGTTGCGGAATACACCATCTCCCTTATTTGCGCCCGTCATCGCTCGGAACTGCCCCTTTCACTCTCGTAGGTGGGTGTTTGAGGAGTTTGGGAAAGTGATGTTACGCTTCCTGTATTCATGTAGTGCAGTCTTGATGTGCTAGATTTGTAAGAGAATTGATATGTTCGCTTCTTAAAATTGAATTGGATATCGTCGTGATTGAGCTAAGTGGAGCTTCGGTTCACTTAAAAGCGGGAGATGCTTACTACATACATATCCACGAACTTTGTCCGAATGAGAAATAGGATCAAGTTGTCCGTGTTTCGGAATGTGTAAAAGAAGACAAAGGATCTGTCGCCCACTATTGAAGCAACAAGAACCTGAGACTGTCCGCTAGGAATCTCCACATCAAGTAAGTAATGATGGATTTGTTGGTTGAAAGCTTTACTGACTTTGTGCAGCGATCAGTGCACTTGCAATGCCAGATCAGCAGAATTTTGGAGCATGACGATAACAGCAAGTTCAAGCTTTTATATTGTCCATTTCGAGCATCGATGTGGCGATTTCACACCTTTTTGGAGCTCCGCAGCATCGCAGAATCACGTGATGGTCCTGGCATGCTGCTTTTGTCGTTTTCTCCACCTTCACTCTCGACCTATCTCTCTTCGTCGATACACAATGTCTTATAACGAAGCACATGGTATCCTCCAACCCTCTGAGCATCCTCAGCAGGCCCCAAGTGAGTGAAAATTCCCGCCTTGTTTAGAGCAATACCTCTAACGCGTCCTGTAGTCATCATTCAGCACATCCATTTCTACGCACAACCTAGATCTCAGGAAAATTCCGCTCCGCAAGCATATGAAGACCTGCCAATTCCACCAATGCCGCAACCGATTTCCTCTGAAGTGGACGAATATATGCTAATGTTGGCCGACGGCGACTATCGTTACAGTCAGCAACCACAGTACCAACAATCGCCATACTAGCAATCCCAGTACCAGCAACCGCCATACCAGCAACCTCAGTACCAGAAATCGCAGTACCAGAAATCGCAGTACCAGCAATCGCAGTATCAGCAACCGCCACACGAGCAACCTCAGTACCAGCCCTCTCAATATCGGCAACCGCCATACCAGCACCCACAGTACCAGCAACCGCAGTACCGCGAACCTCAACCGCCATCATCACAAGCCACCGCACACGGATACGTGCCGCCGCCGCCATTTCAAGAGCCGAGTCAATATACTCCTCCGCGCCCATACAGCTACAGAGTGCCCGCCCCAGTTTAGAGGTACTTAGCAGAAAAACAAGTAAGACAAGCAAGACAAGCCGGTCACGGATGCAAAGGAGGCTACGATCCGCAGTCCCACGTCAACACCGGGTCAGCGCCCACGGCAGGCAGTACCGCAGGTACACGCAGAGTATCCTGAATCCTACGAAGAGTATGAATACGATTCAGATGCTACACGACAATATCAGGATCGGCTCAGAAAATATAGAGCTATGGTAGAGTGGACAAATCGACAGTTGCGGGCCGAGCAAAAACAAAAGAAAAGGGAACGACGCTGGAGGAGTGAAGCGCAGAAGCAGCAGGAGCAAAAGGTCCCACAGGCGCTACAGAATCAATAGATGCCACAGCAAAAGCGACCAGGATCTCCCCGCAATCCCGACAACCACAACATGGCGAAACCATTCATGGCGGGGGKTTCGTAATTGGAGAAGTCTCAGATCATCCTACCATTGCATACAATCAGAACCTTCCGGGAAATAAAGCATTCCAGGAACAAGCTGCAATACCCCAGAATCCAGCATTGGCTCCCTTCGCAAATCCAGTCTCTGCAACGAATGTGCAATATCTGTCCGACGATGAAGACGGCCCTGGAGGTGTGACCTTGTGAGTAAGACCCAGTCTGGACTAAGATGCATTACTTGCACGCTCTGGGCATCCAATCTGGTCATCATATCTAGACCAAATATTGGACTATGATAAGATCGTTCCTGTGGTATATCTCAAGCCCAATTCCGTATTATATTACTGTTCCGTTTTGACCGCCCGCTGGGATGGTACTCCTTGACCACGAGAGCTTGGGCATGAGGTCTTCACATATTGGTGGTCCTGTTTTTGACCAACTCCTTGTACCTGCTGGAATGGTATCCTTTGGCCACGAAAGTCGGGTGTGAGGCCGCAACACAAATCAGTACTATGGCCACTTTGGAAGGTCCGGGAGATTGATGAGGTAGCCAAAACCAAAAAAGCTTTAGCCAGACCATACTTTGCACTCTTGCATGATTTGTCGTGATGTGGTCAATTGCTTCCTTCTTTGACCTTTTTCGCATCTGAATGCAGCTACAAAGATCGTGAATAGACATGCGACATACTGCCATAACTGATAATGGATCACAGTCTCCAGGGCATTGCCACCTAGCTCCACAGTCACCGTCGTTTGCGAACCGATCATGCCCATTCAGAGGTATACTATCGACCTAGAGATGTTAACAGCCCCGGTAGCATCGTTCGAATCTGGGCGAACAACCTGTCGTCCGTGTATTATCTGAAAAAATTGGCTCAAGGAGTCGTACATATCTTGGTATCATGTACAATTCGGCGACTCCCACAAAGACAATAATATCGATGAACTCTTGTAACCAAAGGCTGGGATCTTCATTGCAGCCGATCGCCTAAATTGTGGGCAGTATCCATGATAACAGTCAGCACGTTAACAGCGAAAGTTTTAATATTACTGAAGTACTCTTTCCATCGGGTTAAGGGTGGAGTTGGAGGATATAAGAGCAGTGTCAGGAACAATAGTCGAAGGGATAGTGAGCCACTGTCGACGAAGGCAATTTGAGGATGTCCTAGCGAGTAGACTGCGAAAGCATGACTCTCGTTCAACGAAAGCTTATAGGAGATCCTTGGTTAAAGCGAAGTGTATCACTTGGGCATTCCTGCCAAAGGAACAGATATGTGGAACGGGAGGGTTTGCGACATGGAAAGCGATGGTTACTTAGGATCTTTGATCTCCTTAGCAGCTCGACTACATGGTGTCTGGCCTTCACAAGTACGCAACATTCCCTGTCGGCCGCCTTCTATCTGCCTTGTGATGATTGATGGAATCCTTGCCTTCGCCCTGAATCTTGCGTCCGCCGACGTCACCTGCGGTAAATTTATCCCTAGACGACATCTCATACGGTATTAGCAAGTTCGCTTCATGTACCAATACTAACGGCGTAGTCTGTCTCAAGAGAGAATGCGTGGAGAGCTACCAAGAAAAGACGCCAGAGATGTATTTCTACTTCCAATCAGCCGCGTGCAGGGGCAGCCGCGCCAGTTGCATGTTTCAACAACTGTCGTTCAGCTGTGCACGCCTCATCCCGAACATTCGCTAAAGATTTCCATCTCCGGAGGTAAGCGCCTAGCATCGGGAAAGGCTGTCCTATAAAAACGGCAGTAATGTAATCTATATGCGTATGCGGTAGGGTTGAGTTTTCGAATACGGCCTGATGCATTAAGGAAACCGGTGAAGGGTGCCACGCACATGCGTGTGGCAAGACCTATTGCCTTCTTTTGCCTTCTTAGAATTCTGAACCCCCAGACCCCCGCTTACCCTTCTACTGGACTTCCCCCGCCCGACTGATCCTCTCGTGTCGCCATTTCTTGCTTCCGAATTTCAGAGACAGAGATTAGCTCTGTGTATATACCCTGGGTGGTAGCGAGAATTCGCATCATTTGTGCCCTCACACTGGTCGCTTATCTACTCTCTTCCTTCTGTGCTGTTGCACGTTTGTGGTACACATCCCGTGCACTGGGGATCGTTGATCGCGAGTGGTTGCGACGCTTGTCCAGAGCCTCTTGCAACTTAATCGCACACCTCTTCATCACCTCCCATTGTTATTCCTCTCTACATCATCCGTTTCAACTCGCTGATCAGGGTTTCCATTCATCCTCAAGCGTTGGCACTTTCCACATACGAACTGACCCAACTATGGAGGCGCTAGCTGCTGTCGGCCTTGCCAGCAACCTTCTTCAGTTTGTAGAATTTAGCTTCAAGGTCCTTCGGGAGGCTAGAGAAATACACCAGTCCTCAAATGGAGATACTGCACGAAATCAAAGCGTGGAACTTGTTGTTCAGGAAATGCGGGGCCTCTCACTGCGAGTTGATAAAACGCCAAACCCACAGGCATCTGAGGATGAGCGCGCACTTCAGACCTTAGCTGCTGAATGCACAAAACTTTCTAACGAAGTACTCGACATCGTGCGGAAAAGCAAGCCTCGAGATCCCAAGTCGAAGCGCGCGATCTTTAAGTCTGTCCTGAAAAGCACTTCTAGAAGAAATGAAAGGAGCGATGTTGAGGAAAGGCTTAATAGATGTCGTGACCAGCTGAATCTTCAGATCAGTCACATGATGAGGTTGGTTATTTCGTAGCTGCCTGCATCTCAATCGCTAATTTGCCGTAAGGTCCGACACAAAGACGAGACTGATGGAACTCGCTACCGATGTCAAAGATGGCAATGATCTTCTCCGCGTTTTAAAAGACCAGACAGATGAGCTTCAGAAGAATGTTATCATTCAATCAATCAGTCCTGACGCCGAAAAACAATTTCAAGCTCTTCTTGGGTTCACCAGAGACGTGGCCGACGTGGTCGCGCAGCAACGGATCCTCAAGAGTTTGGCCTTTGAAAATATGCATGGCAGATTCGACACCGTAGAACAAGCTCACTTCAAAACATTCAGCTGGATTCTTGAACATGAGGCCAAAAGCGACGATGAAGAGAGTTTGAATGTGTGGGACTTCGCCAGCGAGAGAAAAATGAGATCGGAAGCGAGGGCGCTATTCAGTGACTGGCTGCTTTCCGGTACAAATATCTTCCATATCTCTGGAAAAGTCGGTGCTGGGAAGTCTACTCTGATGAAGTACCTATGCGACCACCCAGAAACAAGATCCAAATTGGAAGAATGGGCCGGTACGTGAAATAAGTAATTATCTGGCGAGTGTAATCGACAATAATGACTAAACCGCTGGGTAGGGGATAAAAACTTGGTCTTTGCCAATTTCTTCTTCTGGAAACCTGGAACCCAATTACAAAAATCCTTGATCGGCCTCATGCGCTCCCTACTTCATGACGTCCTAGAGGCCAATCCTGAGCTCATACGATTGGCCTTCCCTGGGCAATGGGCTCAAGCATTATCAGGTCATTTTTTAGCTGGATCTCAAATTGATGTTGAGCTCCGGACCGACAAGATCCGTCACGCCTTCACTGCATTGCTTGAGAATAGGCATATCTACGAAAAGCATCGCTTTTGCTTCTTCATTGATGGCTTAGACGAGTACGAAGAAACAAATCAATTCGATGACCGATACATGGTAGATCTGCTCAAGCACTGGAACAAGATTTCCGGTGGTGCTGCGAAATTTTGTGTCTCGAGTCGAGAATACAACGTTTTTCAGAACGCCTTCTCAGCCGACCAACGACTTCGTCTTCAAGATTTGACTAGATATGACATGGCGAGGTACGTCGATGATAGGCTTAGTCATATGGAAGAAGGACTCGACAAATGTAGTCTTTCATCCGAAATTGTGAGCCGCTCCGCAGGGATGTTTCTATGGGTCGCCCTAGTAGTCAAGGCACTTCGCCAAAGCCTGGAAGATGGCGGTACCGTGGACAGTTTCCGAACCGAGTTGCAGTCTATCCCAGATGAACTCGAAGCTCTTTTCGAGCATCTTCTGAACTCGACACCGAAAACTACACGCAGATTCGCGTACCAAGTTTTGAGTCTGATGTTAATACCCATGCCCTACGAAAGTGGTGTTGCATTATTGTACATATCATTTTTAGATGATTATACAGAAGACATCAACTTCGCAACTAGAGACGACTTCCCATATGCCGATGGCATGGCTGAGGAAACACAACGAACAAGGGAGACGACAACATGGAAACGCGTAAATGGGGCATGTAAAGGCCTCGTGGAAACAGGAAATAGTGATTATGATGATATGACTCAAGTCCTTCGATTCACACATCGTAGTATAGCGGACTTTTACCAGAAAAAAAGCACTCAAACCCATATGGCCACATATCTCGGCGAATTCCACAAGGAAAATTGTCGGTCTCAACTATATCTTGCGACCATAATGTTTCAGGTGCATGAGCGAGTCGGGATGCTTAATCTAAGAACTGTGGATGTTCTGAGCATACGACGTGCGGCTGAGCTAGACTCAGAACCTTACCCTTTTCTCGAGGGTTTGGACAATATTTCAGACAAGAGGGGAGAAAGAAGGGACTTCCGGGTACATTTGGAAAACTGTTTAACCCACAACAGATTTGTTACAGGGGACTATTGGCATTGTGATCGCCATTGTGCCTTCCAAATTGTCTCTCCCGTTCTAAATACACTTCTGGTATATGATAATTACGGATACGTCGAGTGGAAATTAGTCAATGACCGGAAAGTTGCAGGCGACATGTATTCATTTCTTATGTTGTCGTGTCATCTTTTATCCCAAGTGCCCCACGACCAAGGAACGCGATTTCAACTCTTTATCATGGCTATTAAAAAAGCACTTGCAGCAAATAGCTTAGAGAGCTTCATTTCGTATTCTCGAAGAGCTAAAGGGATCGAGATAATCTGGAGAGGATTCCTGATAAGCTGTTGGTGTTATTTCCTACATAATGGGTCAAAGCCATCAAAAAAAGAGCAAGATATGGCAGTTGAAATCCTAATTTATCTTCTGAGGCTTGGCGGAGATTCACGATTCGAAGCTTCCATTAGGTCTACGGATTTTGAATTCATTAGCCCGCGATTGAGAAGGAGCACGGAACACTGTGGCTGCAAATATTCTTCGTCTCGGGAACCTGGGGGGCAAATACGTGAGAGCCTGACTTTACGAAAGTTTGTAGAAGCTCTTGGGTTCGAAAGGAAAGAAGAAATATCCCGAGAAATTGAAGAATCCGAGAAGATTTTCCCATTGGATCCTGACGAGACTTCCTCTGTGAGTTCGGAGGCATAGTCGGATGAGTTATAGTCCGGAATTTGGAAAAGGTGAAGAGTCTACTATAATTCCTGTTGTGTTCCTGCATAGGCTAAGTGAAAAAAGTAGATATAGAGATGAAGTCAAGAACCGATACAAACACGAAGTTATCCCTTTTTGTCAACTCTGAAGCCCGAGCGGTTCGCTGCCTTCCCTAGCCTAAGCCTGCTTTGTATGATGGGTATGAGACCATGGAGATGATTGATGGTAATTGCGACTGTATTAGGAACGCAACACGGAGTACGTTCCTCAATGTAGATCTAGTATACAGATTACTGACAACTTGGTCGAGTATAGCGAACTGTGCGACAGACAAAGAATCCCGCTACCCCAATGTACCGCCATGACCTCTAGAGTTTGTGCATCATTCCTACCAACTTATAATATCATCCCAAAAAGCTAGCCTAAGGAGTATCAGATATGTTAGTATCTTGTTCAATCCCTGCATTCCCACATCAAGAATAACGTCGACCCTTTAGTATAGCTCAGATCCATTTTCAATTCATTCTATCTGAGCAGAAACCATTATTACTATTCAAGTGCAGCCATGGTATAGTAAAAAAGACAAAGAAGTGTTTGATGATTGCTGGTCTACATTTTCTTGAGAGCCCAAGATGCGATGTGATATTATTCGAAGGGCTGCCGAGAAGTGCATGAAAGGAAATACAATTATAGACTCATGAACAGCTATGCATAGAAAGGGGTTAGATTACATGCACACCCTGGACAGGTTTCAATTGACAAATTGGACAGTCTCTGCGCGCGTGTCGTAGTTACCTCCGGGGGCCTGGACGAGATGGCTTGGTGATCCCTCCCCTAACGCTATGACGAGAACCTCCTCTCCTACCCTTTGAACGTCTAGCCTGACCTCTACGTCTTCGTCGAGAACCAGGGGTAGCTGCTGCTTGATTTGCGCGATCGCTAGAATTCGGTGTTGTGCTTGAAGGAGGTCCACGATTAATGAATTGTTGGTCACTGTCGCTTCCCCCGGATGGTATATCCCGCCCAGGTTGAACATAAGTATTCATTCGTAACGTGGCACCTCCACTATGCATACTTCCTTCATTCCCATGAGATCGCTCTTGAGCCGGGATGTTCTCACCACGCCGATTGGATTCTGTGCTATCAAGCTCTCTGATAACTGCGTCTATGGGGCTGTAATCTGATGTAAATGTCTGGTTTGCAGGTTGCGGCCGTCGCTGATGACTGTTGGATTGCGTAGATAAAGTATTCTGTGGAGGCCATGCTTGGGACTCATTCCTAATAAGACCAGTGTGCGAGTACGTGGGGCTTTGGAGCACACTGGGCCGCTGGATTGTGCTCTGGGACTGGTATCTTATGTCTTCTCTGCTTTCCCCCTGCTCTTCGAATTCCTGTTCAAAATGCTGCGATGTGGAATTCGATCGCGCATGCACTTGTTTGACTGGAGCTTGCGTTACGGACGGAACCACGTGGCTCAATTGAACAAGCGGTGTGAGATAGCAATGCAATCGGTGGCGTGCGTCGGGCCCCAGACGATCGATGGTCTTGAACATTTCTTGCAATTCTTGCGAATCAGCCTGCACATCTGTTTCTGCTCGACCAGGAATCTGCTCGTTGCCTTGATGGTATGCAGGTGTCGTATTTGGACGATGAGCTTGTGCAAGATGAGGCCGAATATTTGCAGGATGTTCATATAACGTTGGGGGGTGCGCTGGTACTGGTGTGCGCTGATAACGACTAAATATCTCGCGAGCAGCTGGAGTCCACAAAGGTTGGCAATGTGCTACATTGAAATGTGTCAAATAACCGTGGCGGATAAGAATTACTTGGTCCTGCCGCGACGGAGCAACCTGACAATATTCGGGGACTTGATTATTTCTGATAGCAGCACGGCGATTCCAGAATTTGGGAGTTGCATAGAGCTGCGGACAATGCTATATCAAGTATTAGTAGATACTCGATATGGATGGAGCATGGTAAACTTACATATCCTATATGATCGACAATACCGCACCACGCACATTTTCTTCTGCATCTCTCCCACTCACCGTGCTGGTCTCGGTGACAACGGAAGCACTTGTTGTATTTGGGCTGTGTCCCTACTTCAAAATGTTTGGTTTGATCTAAAGCGTTGTAATAATACCCGGAGGGCTCTTGGTATCGTTCGAGAGGGAATTTCAGGCCAGGCACAGTCGTTCCATGAGGCTCTGCTGAAGGGATTCGCCGAACAACTTCTTGATTGCTCGAAGAGGCCGCAATGTATCCGCTAGTGAAGGTAGGATGTAGTCGACGCTGCGCAACTTCGGCGACATCATGCGGCTGTGATGCTGGGGGCGAACTTGTGCAGAGATTCTCTACAGATTTTTTCCACATTAGTTACAACCCTGTAATTGTAATTGACGCTTACCTCGACTTCTTTTATCATGTCGCTGGATTGCTCGCTCCGTCCGTGAATTTCCCACGTGTTGAAGTTCTATACCTCCCCCATCGTCTGAGTCTTCAGACGTCATGATATCCGGGGCTGAGAAGTATTTATCTTCGTCCATGTCGGTATTCTTGTTGTGGGTGTAGTTGTGGTGCTGGTGTCGAAGAGCACAACAACAGGTCTAGCTTTCACCGCTAGCAGGTGTGCCAAGACTTGACCGTTTGCCAATATTCAGAGACACTGGAGCACACTATGGAAACCACGGCTGACATACCAAAAATCAGTCAATGGAAATATCGTATGTACACGCCTGGATACTATCTCTGTGGCTGGCGCTTACGAAATGTAACACTTACAAATATCATTCGCGGTTCTTAATCTTAGATAGTGACGAATGGGTATTGATTTTTAGCCCTCAAGTTTCCTTCATCGGTGACTATTATAATGACCTTAGATTTAGGTATTCGCCAATAGTTAGCACTCATTGTCATGCTTGAAGGATGTCGACACTTAATGGATCGTTAGTCACTCACACTTCCCAGAGGTGATATTTCTCATATAATTTAGACATGAGTATTCCCTAGTAACATAGCATCTCTCGTACGCACGTTTCCGTTATTCCTATGAAAGCGCCCACCTATGTTATCTAGCCATTTAATCACTGTCTGTGACGCACTTCAGAGATCAAGGTCAGCATACCAAAAATCGGTTAATGGGAAGAATAACTTATGAGCCCTAGAAGATTCAATATGTTGGCGATACCTCATTACGAGATGTAATGCACTTATCGATCCCATTTCCTACTTCACTTTGAGATAGTGGGGGGTTCATATCGGTACTTAAATACAATACCTCCCTCTTTAGTGACCATAATACTGCCCTTACATCTAGGTATTTCCGTGCTTACAAAAGGCAATGATATATCTGAAGGGTGTTCATGAAGACGGATATTCGGAGCCATGTATGATGGAACACAACTATATTTGGGCGATACGTCGATTACATTCATCTATCTATACTCCCGGAATTATCGTGTATCTTCATAAATTCAATGAATGGTAGGTAGGCGCGCTATAAAGTTTATCACCGCTGATTATTGTTCGAATGATGTTCAACCAACATAGCGGTGTGATATGTCCGCGCACACCGAGGTCGGGAGCCCCTTACAGACAAACGATGCCAATTACATCTTGTTAGTTTGGATAGCCCCACTTGAGCAATCTCTCCGAGCTTGAAAGCGGTGTGAATTATGTCCCACGGAAGCTATTTCACCTGTCACCTGGCACGAGACTTAACGCTAGCGCGGCCAGATCTGACAATAAATTTCTCGCACTCTCTTGACCCCGTCTTCTGAATCTCTACATTACAATCTGCCCTACCCAACAACCTTGTCTCCCATACATCATGGCATGTAAGTATCATTGCCAGTCATGCGAGCCCGAGATGTTATTGACCATATCATAGCCCAGCATCAGTTCGAATTTCGACCATATCACCCACCTGACCTGTACCCTTCAGACTTACCAGAGCTTCCAGGTGGCCAAAGAGCAGTTCTCAATGCCCTCTGGACTAAGCAGTACCTACGAGCCCTACATGATCCAAAGTATGATCCAGTATGGCCTAATCTTGAGATCCAATTGCAGTTCGCTAGAGTCCCCGGCGGTACCGCGTGGCTAGGAGCATACATGGATGCCATTCAAGCGATGAAACATTGGCGCTTCCAAATGCTTCATAGTCATGCTAGTCTTGTGGCCTTGCTCAATACTGGAGGTCTCTGCTAGTCGCCTCCCGAGAATGCATGTCAGTATTTGGTATTATCTGAGAAAGGTAAACCATTCTAGCAGAGTGGTGTACCTGTGAGCTAACATGACGAACAGATCATCAAGTTAAACTGGAACGACGGAACCAGAGGTATGTGGCTTCCTGAGACTCTCGTTCTTTACTAATGTGACTTAATTCAGACCTCCGGTAGCAACATGCGTCACTCTGCTTAAGTACATGGTGATTTAGTCGAGATTCAACGACGGAAGCCAACAAATTCAGCCAAATGTATACTAGCAGTAGTCTTCTTTACTTATTTGAGGAGAAATGATACTAGATTCTCACTCATCTGTAATTCCTAGCCACACAATCTCCATGCCCATAGGATCCTCAATTTACTGATTGACTCTCGTCCACAGTGATTTCGTATAACTGAGAACCATGTATTGCCAGAAGAAAGATGTTCAAGTCAGTGGGATGAAGCTCGGTCGCTGAGAAACTGTAGAAACTAATGTGAATAATTTACGTCACTTATATTGGGTGTAAGCTGGATTGCCCTGATAGGGCTGGGCATGGGCAGATAGCAGCTTAGAGGCGATTTCCTCTATATTGAATAATTCAATTTTGTTCAGTCTGATCGTTAGGAATCTAATTCCTCACAGCATTCAGACTTCTACCCAGGTACATGATACTAGAGAAAATATGTGGATTTCATGGCTTCGTAGTGGGAGGCGAGGTCGACTTTCGTGTTTGCCACTGACGTCCTGAGCAGCCTGTATGGATTGTGGTCTTTCGATGTTCAGTGTCCATTATGTCGTGTTGCTTCGTGTAAGTTCTAAAGAGCAGATGATGGTTACGCGTATGCGATCCATTTGTGGAAATGCATTTTCAGAATGTATCTTCGGGGGGGTTCGATCCAAAAGTAGTGGCTCCGTAATTGCCTGTTATTGGAGGTTTGGCTGTCCGCTGTCATCCCGATCATTACTGAGGATAGTGAGGCCTTCTCGTGAGCTGTGTGATAGGATGGGAGAACTAAAGAATATATTAGCTATGGCCGCGTATGCATCATACTCACTATTCGAAATTTCCCTTTGAAAACAAATGATTAGGGAAGACAAGGTTTGAATCATCAAAGAAAATCCATATAAGCATTTGACAGCGCATACCGCCCAAGTGTCAGATTCACCCATCTGTCGCAAATGGTCCATTCTGATCATTAGCCAAACAGATGGGCATTGCTGGTCCTGGAAAGACTCCTAATCCCGATCAGCCATCCCATTTCACGTGGTCCTTCTTGGCCATTGTTGATGGGCTCTGCCGGTCCGTATATAGTGATTAGTCACTAGTAGTCTAGTAATATATTTACTTTCAAAAGTTCTGATTCGAATGGTGCGTGAAGAATTTCGTCGCTCTAGAGATGCAACGAACACCCAACTATGAGGTCGAAAATTTTCCTACAAGATCTTTCGTAAATAAGGATATGATTCCAGAATCATATGCTCCATTGTCATTTCACTGCAAGGCCTTTTCGAATAAGCCACGTTTCGACTCGATTGACACGAAACAATTAACGCGTGTCAATTTATATATGACTTTACGTGAGGAGCGGATTTGTACACTAAGACAGCCCGTCTAATTTCGATCCAACAACCCTTCCGTCCTTTACAATGGCTAACAGGTTCTCGTCAGGTCTATCCAAAGAAGTAATATCGGTGAATGGGTCGCTATTTAGGACAAGCAAATCTGCTGCGTAGCCTGGCTTTATTTGCCCGAGAAAGTCAGTTTGATTGAGCATTTCAGCAGCAGTGACCGTTGCGCTTTTCAATATTTCGGCTGCGGAGATCACCTTAGCTCGAATCGAAAACTCATTAGTTTGAGCGAACTGCAAAGGCCCGAGAAGGTCCGTCCCAAAGCAGACTTTCACGCCTGCTCCGGTTGCCATTTTCAGTGCATTCAACCCTTGTCCAAGAACCTCTTTATTCTTGGCCTCAGAGTTCTTCGGTAAGAACTTTCCAGCAAACTCTTTCCGAGCAAAAGTGGCGTAAGTGACTAAAGTAGGCGTTAAATAGGTGTTCCTCTCCACCATCTCCCTTATTGTCTCTTCATCAATCAGATTGCCGTGCTCAATACCACGCACGCCCTCTCGAATTGCCTGTAGGACCGCCTGAGGTGTGTAGGCGTGCGCGGTCACGTAGCTTCCCATGTTCTTAGCCACAGTCACGATGGCTCTGACCTCCTCAGGCGTGAATTGCACATGTTCGATAGCGTCCGTCGGACTTGCAACACCCCCACCACCCATGATCTTGATAAAGTCGGAGCCTTGTCGAAACTCTTCACGAGAGTACTTTAGGCACTGTTCTACGCCATCTACAACCCGGTGATAGGTTACAATAGACCCACCACAACACTCATGCATGTCATGCGACTTACGGGCATCCCCATGGCCTCCCGATTGAGACAATGCATGACCTGCGATATATAGCCTTGGGCCAGGATATAAGCCTTGCTCGATGGCTTGCTTCATTGCCAGGGTCGCTCCTCCGCAGTCCCTCACTGAGGTGAACCCACGATTCAACATGGCATTGCAGCTATACGGTTGCCGCAGCAAGCTCTGAATGGGGCTGAGTGCCTTCATCTCGGCCATGGTATGTTCGCCCGCAACAGCAGCCAAATGTACATGGCAATCTATCAATCCCGGAGAAAGGTATTTGCCTTGTAAATCGATCGACCGCGCATTCTCGTCAAGGGGTACGTTCGTAGGATCTTTAAGAACTTTTGTGATTCTTCCGTCGGCGATGTAGACGGCGACATTGTGTATAATGTTACCGGCCGCTGGGTCGACAAGGTTGGCATTTGTGAATATGTATGATTTTCGAGGAGGCTGTTTCCAAGGGCAAATGAGGTCCTCATACGCAGGAACATCGTTATGGCTTGAGACAGTCATAATGAGTGGACAGTATCTTTTCCATTAACCGAAATGAACTTGCGGTACGGGTGGTGAAAGTTATCTCTAAAAGGCGTATTTGTGTATGAGGTTTAAAGTTAAAAAAGCGCCGCGAGTAGGATCACATTCTCAATGGGTACAAGTACCCACCGTAAGTCCGGGGGATTGAGCGGGTACTGGTACCCACCTCCGATGTTGTGTTGGACCGAGTGGGTACATGTACCCGCCCCCGCACATTCACTGAACAAGGAGAATTATTCCATGAATCGACTGACATTCAGTCCATTGAGACTAGAAAATCTTAAGGACGGGTACACGGACCCGTTATCATCACCTGCTTGGGTCTCATAGGCTATTGCATGACCATCATGACTAGCTGAGAGATCCAAGAAGCGGATCAGGCCAGCTGTTGTGCACACTGCCCTGTATAACGGTCAACAATGACAGTAATAGAGCAACGTGGGACTGCTTATGCACGAAAGAGGGATAAAACCAAGCCCGGTCGCGCCTGCAAATTCTTACCCTCGGATTGAACCAATTTCAGCCACATAACGACAGGCCTTGGCTTCCCTCCCCACACATTGGCCGCCAACGCTCCCGCAGCAAGTCCGGAGAAATCAACTTTGTTGGCTCTATGGATATAGAAGCCAGTCATATCCTAGTGTATTGACCGTCCGGGGTATAAATATTCGCAGCTTATCATTCAATCGCCAGATAACTTCCGCTCGATTGATCCCTCACTCTTTATTTCGCACTTTCATCACTCTGCCTGCGTTGCAACATGACGACTGTTAAATCAATCGTCGAAAACCTCGAGCTTGAGGATGCACCTTTCAAGGTCAACCAGACCTCCGATACACTCTTGAGTGAAGATGACATTCGATTTATGGAGTCCTTCAGTCCGGAGGATCAGGCAAAAACATGGCGAAAGGTAGGCACTCTCATCCTTGGTATCAGCAGGGTAAGGGCTGACTAGATAACAGGTCAATATTATGATCATGCCTATCCTCTCAGCGCTGTATTTGATTGGACACATAGATCGTGCCAACATTGGTTTGTACCATCCGCTCAAATGTGGCTTTGAGGTGCGAGCTAACCAAATACCAGGAAATGCTAAAATCGAGGGTCTCGAAGCCAGCCTTGGAATGAAAGGAACCGACTATAATGTGGCGTTGGCGATCTTCTTCATACCATATATCCTAGCAGGTATGCACACTCCCGGCTATGAAATATTGTATCTGAGACTTGTCTAGAGATTCCGAGCAACTACATTTTGTACAAGTTCACCCGTCCGTCTAGGTTCCTTGCCTTTCTTGTCGTGTCGTGGGGTACTGTTGTCACTTGTACGGGCCTGGTCCAGAATCTAGGTGGTCTTTGCACATGTCGCTTTTTCCTGGGGCTCTTTGAGTAAGTGTGAACCTGAAGGGAATGCTCTTGACCTCTCGTATATTAATATCTATCCTTTATCAGAGCAGGTTTTTTCCCGGGCGCCATGCATTACATTAGTCTCTGGTACCCTCCAAACAAGACCCAAACCCGAACCGCCATTTTCTATTCAATGTCCGCCGTTTCCGGTGCCTTTTCAGGCTTGCTAGCCGCTGCAATATCTGAGATGAGAGGAGTCGGCGGATATGAGGGATGGCGGTGGATCTTCATCATCGAAGGGTTGGCTTCCATTCTTCTAGGCGTAGCTGGCTTCTTCCTTCTGCCTGATACTCCTGCGCTATCAACGAAATGGCTCACGGCGGACCAAATCCGCTTTGTCCACCTCACACACGTCTCCACCCGAGGTAGACCCGCGGACAAAGAGAACGAGAAGCTGTCGCTTCGAGAGAGATGGGCGGTTATATGGTCGGTTCTCACAGACTCACAGATCTATTTACAGGCCCTGGCCATGATGGCGAATAATGTTTCATCGTATGGGTTGAAGTATACTCTGCCGCAAATTATGAAGAATATGGGCTATACTTCGAGAAATGCTCAGCTACTGTCCTCACCGTAAGACTGCCACTCTACTAGATCTCGATTGTTACTGAATCCTCCAGCCCTTATGTCGTAGGAGCCATCTCGGCCATAGTGTTCGGATATGTGGCAGATCGCATGAAGTGGCGAGCGCCTCCAATTGCATTCGCCGAAACATTTCTTATCGTATCGTACTCGATCCAGATCGTGTACGCCGGCGACATCAAGAACAACATCGCTGTGTGTTACTTTGCAATCTTCCTAGCTACAATCGGTATATACCCTGTAGCTCCTGGAATCAACACATGGACAATCAATAACCTTGCCGGTCCCATGAGACGCGCGGTTGGTATTGCTTTCATGTTGACCATGTGTAATGTTGGTGGGATCATAGGAAGCTTCGTTTTTCTCGACTCGGAGAAGCCAAAGTATCCTACCGGGTTTGGGTCAAGTTTGTCAATTTCTGTAACTGGATTTATCTCGACGGTGACTATGTTTGGGGCTTATCGCTTTATCAATTCACGAAGGGCTAGAAAGTCGGAGGCCGAGATCCGTGAGAAATATTCTGCGGAAGAGCTGGAAAGATTGGGGGATAAATCTCCCCTATTCAGATACCATCTGTAGAGTTGAAAAGTTGAAAAGAAACTGGGCTCTGATACGGTTTAGGGTATGATCGTAGATATATACGCATTGTGGCGAAATCACTTTGCCTGAGAAATGACATTGAGAAAGCAATACAATATATGAAATAGGATCTGGTTTGAAGGTGTCTTGTGGTGTTGTGGACAGCAGTCCAATACGATATGTAGTCGAATGATGTGTGAGATCCATTGCAGGAACATATCGATGCGCTTGAATTGGTTGATTTCCGTCCTCTCGGGATGTCCGGTAAGGCGCGTGATGCACTCAAAGAGGCTATAAGAGCCTACTCGATTATACTCGCAGGTCACCTTGTGACTGCTTTGCCTCCATTATGCCTCTAACCCTACAAAGAATCTAAACCATCGAACCCAAAGAAATGTAGATCAGGATCCGGGAAACTATCTAACCATGTTTCAAATTCTGTTCCGAACATCATAGATAAGCCATCGTCATTGTTGTCTGGATATTGCGCGCCACTTTCAAATGGCCCAACAGCTCCTTCAAACCCACCACTTGAATTTTGCTGTTGCTGTGTTCCATCCTGGGGCCACGAGTTTGAAGGTGCATGCAAAGGCGGACCTGGGAAAACATTTGATGTCGTCAATGTGGATGGGCGAGGACTGTTGTCATGGCCATTCGTTGAGGTGTGTGATGCAGAAGGGTTTAGTGCATCGAACAATTGCCTCAGAAGCCGAGTTCCTCTCCTAGCGAATGGACTTCTTTCACCCATCTCGTCTAGGATAGCTAGAGCCTTCTCAATCTTTGTCAATGGGAAAACTTCAGGATGTAGTAATCTGGCGAGAAGAAGTAGAGTTACAGCCGAACTACAAGAGTGAAGGTCTAGATGAGAGAAGAACGCAATCTGCCCGTGTTGCCGTAATTCCAGGATTAAGTCGATGACTGCACTAGCAGACTTTGTACACAGATCGGTAAGTAAAGACTGTGCTCCGGCATTACTTGAACTAGCAATAGCGGACTTTTCTTGGAAATGCGATTTGACGGCTGCGAGAAGAGGCGTACGGCCATATTGCATCCAGGTCATATGGTACATGATCTGGAGGTGAATAGTAGACCTTAATGAAGCTGGTTCGTACGACTGGGAACATGGCGCGAGGTTCTTCTGCCATTCGAGAAGGAGGTTTTGAGCAAGCTGTACGTCATGTATACTAGCTTCGGCTGGCCTATGCGGTTCTTGTAAGCAGAAGATGTGCTAAAACTTTAAAAGGGCATTACCTTGATTTCAAAATGCGTGATTGTAATTGCGTTAAATGTATGAAAGCTGTTAACCTGTCTACCCGCTCGACATCATGTTTGTCTAGCTCCGCCATCGAACTAGGGAGCGGAGTTATAATATCGTCAAGAGGCAAGACCTCGGAACGACCGACCATCATGGCTGAGCGTCTGAAACATTATCAGTCTTGTTGCCGAAAGCTGCTTGGATGAGATGTTTACCTTTCAATACAATAAACTGTCCAGAACAATCGTTTGGATTCTTCGAACGATCTGGGTGTAGAGTTCTTCTCTCGATCCCTCAATCGGTGTAGAGATAATGTAACTGCGACCCTCAATGCAAGTCCTGTGTAGGTATAATAGGAACTCAGGTTGTCCGTGGCAAGCAAAAAGAATGACATGAGAAGACACGCTTGGACAGTCTCGAGGGAGCGGGCTTCAAGGGCTGTAGGCAGTAATCTCTGAGCTAGAAGTAGATACCCTGTTCCTGGCATTCCCGCGCGAACATCTGCCGGTACATTAGCGTCTTCTACGCTGACGGATGTACTATACAGATGCTCGAACAGCGATCCCATTGCCATTGCTGCAGCAACAAAACAAATGAAAGCTGGCGTAACAAGATGACTCCCTAAACCATGACTGTACAAGGCAGTCAATCGATGTTGGAAGCGATCATGATCGCAGTAGAAAAAGTTACTCTGATGGCCTTGGAGAAAGATAGATGACAAAGCTGCGGCGCGGGACTGAAGGGGGAATTGAGCGAGGCACTCGTTAGCTACGGCCACAGACTCCTCCTTAGAAGACATGTAAATATCTCTGTCACTGATCTTGAACCCAGCATAAGATACCTGTTACCATACGTCCATTAGCTTGAGGGAGCTACATACCTCAAAGGACCCAATTATACGCTCAGGTGGCTGTCCCGATGCCGCGAGAACAGTTTCAGAGACTTTAGCAAGAAAGTCTCGGTTCGAACCAATGCCCTCACACATATCCCCGTCATCTTCAATGCTATTGGCGCTAGGTTCTTGGAACATACGCCGTTGTTCCCGCTTCTTCAAGCACGTTAGCCTTTGGCCCAGTCTCGAGTGTCTGCGTCTATGTTACCTGATAGAACTGAAACAATTGTTCCAAGGTATCAAGATGGCGAGGTTGCAGTTCAAGCTCTGGGTGAAACCGCCGCATTTGAGCTGCAATGTCGTCATGGGACTCGAGCAAAGAACACCATCTATACAGATTAATGGGCATTTCAATACATTAATACATCAAGGCAAGATACATATTTACGGACTCTTGATGCCGGGGCTTTTGGCTTTTCTCATCGATAGGACTTCTATGGCTCCCCATTTCCTCGAAGTGGCAAGTCGCATGATTCTCGTGGCATTTTCGGCACGATTTTTCTGGCCCGGGTACGCATTTACGTTTGAGCCTACGGCAAGTCGTACATGCTTTTACCACTCTCTTCCTTTTTTCAAGTGCTACCTTGGGGCGAAATCGTGCGGATGCTTTGGCGGGAGCTGTAGACATAGACGAGGCGCAGGCGGGGTGTCGAACGTATCGAACAAATTAGATAGAGTGTGGCCCGGGCGCCTAATAGTGGATACTTTACAACAAGGATATAGAGAAAGAATGTGGTCTGCAATAGGTGTATGTTGGGGAAAGTAGGAAGAAAGCACTGGGCAATTGGAACCTCGGAAGTTGAATCCGCGCGTACCTAATCCTTAGTCGGACCGACAATGAAGTGGGGCCTTTTCCGAAAACATTCCGGCAACATTCCGAAGGCCTTTCGAGTGAGGGTCGATATTGAGTTTCGTTCCGGAATCAAACCCGCCTACTCTTGCTCTTTTTATACTAGTACTTGGATATCGATTTGGTG
Source organism: Nigrograna mackinnonii (assembly GCA_001007845.1). Taxonomy (NCBI): domain Eukaryota; kingdom Fungi; phylum Ascomycota; class Dothideomycetes; order Pleosporales; family Nigrogranaceae; genus Nigrograna; species Nigrograna mackinnonii. Next base: position 206,832 of record JGVQ01000133.1, read on the forward strand.
AGTTCTGGCAATGATAGACCTGGGATATGTACTTGCAGTGAGCTATATGACCTTAGTCACAATGCCGATAACTACGACCTCCCTCCCATAAAGCTAGGATTACCTTGTCTGGAGCTTACGAGTAGCTGTTGAAAATTATATGGACCGATACTGCGGACTAGCACGAGCTGGTCCGACCATCCCAACATCTAGGACGATCATAGCGATAACCCAATACATGTCCGAAAATTCTAACTATTGTCGATAGGGCTCCGCGAGTGGGAAAATGCGATTGGGAATTTTGTACAAGACCGATATCATCAAGGGGGGTTGCACGCCCGAGATCCACTGCATGCTATGCCTGACATGTTCCGGTAGGAACTTGAGGGATGAAGGGCTTCTGTCAAACTTCAGCAGCGCCCCTGCAGTAGCAAACTGCCTGCACCAGTGTATCAGTGATGGATATGCAACTGTAGGCAACTCGAGCCATTTTCCATTCGTATTTCAATCCTATAAACCCGTTGCCAAATCTGCCGCAAAAAGAAATGAACAATCATTTTCGCATGTTTAAAAGCCTGCTGGATGTGTAGAAGTTGTCCCAGACGAACACCTTCATTGTCTTCGGTCAAATGACTGCTGAACGCTAGCGCGACTTGGCGTCCCCCGTGAAGGTAAACATCTTGAAGTCTCTCTAGCCTCTCTCTTCTCTTCTTTGCGTTATGGATCGTAAGTACCCAGCCCCCTATGTTATGCCGAATATCGCCACTGACTCTTTCAAAAACTATTATAATTCGTATCGTCAACAGGGTCAAGCCCCCATTGGGGAAGACCAGCCTACCTATTTTGCAACTTCTGAGCGACCGCAATACGCATACTCTTCTACGCCCTTCATACAGCAGCCCCCACCTATTCAGAAGTATCAGAATGCTCCGCCGATTCAGCAGTATCAGAATGCCCCGCCTGCTCCAAGCCCACAGAGGCCACTCGCACACACAGGTCAATCTATACGTCGAGCATTCCCGCCACCCAATGAAACCGCACCACCGTTATATACAGCACAGCCAGCCTACCAGCAACGTTATCCGCCTCTTCAGAGACCTCCGCCGCCGTCTAATCGGGCGCTATATTCGCAACCTCTGCCGTTCCAGCCGTCTTCCACTCAGATTTATCAGCAACCCCAATTGCCCCAACAGTATCAGCATTATCATCGGCCTATTCAGCAACATCAGTATCCGCAAGCTGAATCACAACCGCAACAATCATTCGTATATTCTCCAGCTCCAGCATCGTATACTAGTCAACCCGCGTATCCTGTACCATCGCCACCAACAGAGCTGAATCAACCTGTGCCAATATCCTACAATGCATATCCAGCCGTTCAGCAGCATTTTCAGCAACCCCAACGGCAGTTCCAGCCACCTCAGCAGGAGTATCGGCCGCCTCGGCAGCAATACCAGCAACCTGTCCAGCAGTATCAGCAGCCTCAGCCACAATACCAGCAACCCTCATCTGTATACCGCCAAGAGCCTCATCCTGTTCAGCGACAACATCAGTCAGTCCCAGAAACTCGCTGGTATGAAGACCCGTAATTCCTGAGAATGATGGCGATGGCCGAGGGTGAAGCTCTTCCCGAGGATCAGCATCTGCCTCATTTTGAATCTTCTCCCCAGCTATACGCTCCTTCGCCCGAACTTCACGAACCTCAGATTGCTCTAGAACATGATGACACGCCACCAGGTGTACACGCCCATCAAGATTACCAACCACATCAAGTCCAAGCTCGCCCCCTATTGCCACTCAGAAACTTGTATTCGCCTAAATTACCTTCTGACGCAATTCCACTTGATCTTCCTCCAATGCCGCCGAGGTACCGTCAGGATGGATGGGTCATTAACCTGGACCTTAGGGATCAACTTGTAGACCCGCCTCCTCGAGACCCCTGATTTTCAGCTACTGTTTAGCAAGAGACTCGTCCTGTAGTGGAGCCTGTCTGCAAGTTCATGATCGTTGATAAGGCCTAGGTCCCCATGGCCTCCCTTTGATCTGGTTCTTCTAAACCGTTGCTGAGGCTTAGGTATACATGACCTCCCTCGAAGTGATTCTTCTAGATCGTTACTAAGATTATGGTCCGTTTGGCCACGCTTAGAATTGGTCCTTTCACACCGTTATTGAGGCTTTGGCTCACATGGCCTTTCTCTGTATATAGTGTTTTCCGACAATGACTAGGAAGTACCTGGACTAATTTGCAAGACCCGCAAGTGAGAGATGCAGCCTTATGGCATGGTCCCATCTTACCGTCAATGAGTGATTTAATATCAGCATAAAGTCATGGAGTGAAGAACAGTATCATGGCTATGACCACTATGTTTACGGTCATCGTGAGAGCAATGTTTGATGAGACCAGTGTGGTGATGCGAGTCGAAACACTCATCAAGGCAAACGCGGCTAGTATAAGAACTAGCTATCGTGTAGAGGTGATACTATGGCTTCTTGATACTGGGAGCGGGAATGGTTATTGATTTTCGCTTACCCGTCCGGTTGGTAGACATATACTAAGGCTAAAACACCTCTAGTCAAGTTAACCACGTGCCTATTCATGCACACCTACATTCACTACTTGGTACTTCTAGCATGAGGCAGTGAACCCTAGCTCAAACACTAGACTTAGATAGAAAATAGTAGCTTCTCTAGTAGTAAGTTCTTTAATAAACTATAAGATAAATAATGACTGGGGGAGGGGGGCGGGGGTGTGATACTACTAGCTAGCGATCACCGTAGAGGCAAGTGTTCTCCGAAGCGGTTACAGCCTGAAACTAGCCCCCAGAGGAGAATCGATATAATTAGACAAATCTTCTCCTCTGGTATTTTCAGGCTTCTAAATTAAGCAAGCATGCGCCTTTGTGTAACAAATCCTGTATTTAACCGAACATGATTGTTGAGGGTTGCACAACGTATGTCCGGTGGGGAAAGCACGCGTCAGTGTTGGATTCTCCTTATGTGCATGGGTATGAAACTTCCAAAGGGTAAACTCATGAAAAACGATTGGGGGCGGCTTTTCGATATGTTGTGTCCCGGTGCAGGTATAACATTGCTACGCAAAGAAGGCAGCCAGTTTACTATCGCATTTTTGCGAACCAGGACCTGGCCCCAATTCAGCACGACGAGACTGACACTGGCCCCATGCCATTGTTGACACTTAAATCGTACGCGCCATCCCACATTTCTCGAGCGGTAAGCTCGACTCATGGACTACTCTCATGTTTTTCAGGGTGACATCTGGGACGCCAACGGCGACTCAAGCACCTCACTCGACCGGAACAGTGCGATTGGACTCGTTGACCGCCGCCGCTCAAGTCTCTCCGGATCCCGTGATGCCTCTCTCCGCCGTGGCGCACGATATCGAGAAGAGCGAGAAGCCACACGGCCAAGGCCTGGATTGTGGTTGGATCAAATGTTCGTCGACCGCTCACTCAGGACTATGGCCGCTCTCATGAGTATTTTCGCTATTGCCATGGTAGCATCTGTGATTGTGCTAGCCCCTAAACTCAAAAAAATTGATTCAGACTCAACTTCGGTGGTAATAGCGTCCGGATCAAAGGCATCAATGGACCGCCGATGCGAGGTATGTTGTATACTGCAGCACAAAACCATTGACTATATATTAATACACGAACACCAGGCGCTGAAATTTTTCATCAATGTAGCGGCTACCGTAATTCTCGGAATGTCAAACACGTACCAACAACTTATTACAGCGCCTAGCATTTACGACTTACGACACCTGCTAACAAAGTACGGAGATTCGCGAGTCGCCACTAACTCTCCCTTTGCAATTAAACACAAGCGAAAAAACCGCGGGCGCTCTTTTTTTTTCTGGCTCCTGCTTATTTGCACCTCAATAGTAAGTTAGTAATAGGAAGATTAGTTCTGTTCATATCTACTAACATGGGAATAGCCTATCCACTTACTGGCAAATTCTCTAGTTGGCGTGTCAGCATACTTTGAGTATGAGATAAAAAGTGAGTACGAGGTACGCATTGAGCAGATGATTCCCTTGCAGAAATTCAAACTCAATGATCACAAATATCCTGAATCACTCTTCTGCTGGGAATTATTGCGTCGCGGAACTTACGATACATGGTCTTACCAAAACGGCCCCGGCATAGATTTCATGTTTGGGAAACCCTGGAGTTCTTGTAGAGAATCTTACAAAATCTATTACGACGAAGCAGCTTGCGGGCAGTACGTCAATGATACGGAAAGCTCGCTGGATACAGTAATTGACGAATATTACCAATATCATCGGGGCTACGACCTAGGGTACGGCAGCCCGCCTATGAATTGCACTCACGCTCAAGCACACAGCAATTACGTCCCATGCACCTATGATGAACCCATTATAGGAAATTGTACAGCATACGATTTCAACTGCGAATACCGGCTCGAGAATTGCGTGGCTAGAGTTCACGGACTCGTCGTACGCGTATCTGCCACTGCAGTTCTTGCCGTCTGTCTGATCATAAAATCGATTTACATGGTCACAGTAAATGTTCAAGCTCGATCTAGCGTTAAATGTCAATGTCTTACCTTCGGAGATATACTCGTTGCCTCAACGCTCGAAAATCTTCGAGTCCCTGGAGAGTCTATGGTGAATAGCGGCGATTTTCATCGACAGGCCGTCACTCACAAGTGCCACAAGCACTGTAAAACATCCGCGTCCGGAACAGGGGAAGAGTTAGGTCACTGTCAGCGATGCAGAAAGTTTAACGCGATCAATTACCTACCCAATGCGCCTTGGCCAATACATTCAATGAAACGCAAAAAATCGCTCATATCAAATCTGGGCCAAACAGCAGTGGCTCACACGGCGACACTCAACATATGCTCAACTGTAATGCTTGTTGCCTCTATCATACTCGCTGTAATAATCCCTAAGAGCCGCGAAGACAAAATCCTCGACCAAACAACAACGTATGCCAGAGAATTCTCTACTCGCCAGGGCATAACTCTAGTTAATGGCAAGAACATATGGACGGAGTTCCAGGCCTTCTGTATCTCAAATGGATGTCAGCTCATCTACTCAGCTCTTTATTTACTTTTGCTCTACAACATCACCCTTATCAACATGGAATACGATTGGGGACAGCTAGAGAAGAGACGGGGAAGACTGAGATGTACTATTGTCAAAGGGCCAAACTTCGATCAGTCCTACTTCCTTCAACTCCCAAAGAAAATAATTCTTCCAATAATGGGATATAGTGTTTTCATGCACTGGCTTCTTGGGCTTTCCATTTATACAGAAGAAGTCATTGCAACTGATGGCCTCACATTTAAATCGCAATATGTTGTAAGTTCATGAACTTTGAACAATATTACGACACCCTTGAAATTTGAACGTTTGGCTAATCACCAATGCATAGATATTCACTATTCCTGCTTGCGTGTGGGGATCCAATGCATTGCTGCTTATTATGACTGCTAGTTGTTGGTGGGCATTCACTTATAAGCGTGAGGGGTTTATCCCTCAGATGTTCGGTTCTATCCGTACGTTGTGCGCTGCAACAAGCAAATTAGATAACTTTCCCGCGGAGGGAATTCAGTGGGGTGATTGTAAGTCTTTCAACCATAAAATTGAATATTTGAATCATGCTGATTTAGTTTCTTCTAAGTGACTCATGAGGAAGCCCCTAAAGATTGGCGTCTCGCTAGTTTATCTGCTGGCGACGTTGCGGAAATCGTACCCAACGAATTATATGCCTAACGCGGTGATTATATATAGCACAAGAACGAGGACAAGGAACACGGTAAAAGAGGAATGCCTAGCAGCCAAATTTGTCCGAGCCTGACATCGCCGACCGATTACAGGATAATTCGACGTCGACCTGCGTTATCGCAGCTCTTGGCAACGACACTGGCCTACCTACCCCTGGCGCTTCTTCTATTTGGGGCATCTTACGTGTGGCGAGGGTTTGCAGCAATCTTGTGAGTAAGGTAGAATCTTTAGTTCCTCATGACATGAGTAATGAATAACTCATATATCGCATCATGCTCAACTTTTTGATCTCGTGAACAAGTGAAAATCATAGAGGCCATCAAACCACACAATAAGCAAGAGGGGACGTTTCGTGGTTTAATGCCAGTTTTCTCACGGGAGTCAAAGGTTTGATGTAATAATAATTCCTTGATAAGCGTATCAATATTTTGCGGATAGTGAAATATTCGGCAGCTTATATTTCAGTCATCCGCCCCAGCGAATAAGAGGTTTGTTGTCGATAATTATTAGTCTTGCCTAACGAGAATTGACGTGACATGGTTGCTCAAATCCCCGTAACCACAGCGGAGAAAGAGAAAGCGATGGGCTGCTGCCTTGATAAAGTGACGGAAGGCCATAGAAGCTACCAGGCAAACGGGATCTTTCTTTTACATAATTCATCAAGAGTCTAATCTCGCTCATCTAGCTCTATTTTAAACCCATTTCTCGGAAACGCATACTCTAGAGATTCCTTTTAGCATCCACACTCTCCTTCGACCTGACCGTATATTTCCAAATCTCTGTCAGCGTCTTATGAGAATCCTTTGGCACGCGTTTAAACCCATTCTCACGATCGACATACGTGACTCCAAACCGAGGTCCATATCCCCAATTCCATTCCAGGTTGCTAAGACATCATATTAGCTTTCAAAGTGGTATAGATTAAAGTGGAGTTTGACTAGACCGCTTTTATTTGAGGGGTTCTGTACGTACTCTAACAAGCTCCAGCAGTGATACCCTTCAATCCGCACACCGTGATTCTTGACCGCATCACACAGTGCGGCAATATAGAGCGTCAGATATTCCTGACGATCTTTGTCATCGATTATTTCTGATAAGGACTTTTCCTCCTCGTGTTCGGTTGCGTAGCCATTTTCGTAGATGATGATGGGGACATTTTCACGCTTTGCATAGGCGTTCCAGCACTGGAGGAGTAGTTGGTGGAAACCCCAGGGAACTGTTTGTATGTCAGCTCCTTCTAATCATGCATCCTCCGGAGCAAATGTCAGAGTAAAGCACGATTGGAAATGTACCTGTGTGTGGGTGTCCATTTTCACCGCGTCGTCCTATTGGTTTACCATCCTTTGAGAATGTCTTTTCGATATCGTCGCGCTCTCGGAAATCATCACCGGTATTCGGAGGAAGGATTTTCCCAGTTGCGTATGTTGTTCCATAATGATTCAAGGAAAATCTGAATAGACTTAGCCGATGACGGTAAGGTTTGAGGGGCAGACTAACATGTCAGCCGAGCCATGGACAAGTTTAAGTTCAGCGTCGGTGAGTGGGATATAAAGCTCATTGTCGTCAAACGACCGTGTCTGTGTACCGTTGACTATGGGAATTAGCTGGTATGAAGGCAGTAATATATCAGGTTCTTCTTACATATTGGCCCGGCAAACCATTCTAGAGTTCGTTGCTCAGAAAGAGCTGCGGCCGCAATCGCCTCCGGGGAATCATCGAGAGGCGCAACCCAATCATTGTTCTAACCAAAGTATAAGCTGTCGCCCAGCAATGAGCACCTCAAAGCTTCTCACCAAAGCAATTCCTATCCTTCCAGATTGTTTGCTTTGAAACTCTTCTCGAAAGAGTTTCACAACGTTTCCGTGGAGGACAAGACAGTTACGACCGACCCTGTTCCAAATTAGCAACCCTAAGCTAGATCTTGCAATTGGTCTGGCAACCCGCCTGAAGAAGTCTGCCTTTGTGTAGTCTGGAACAAGGCCATCGTGGCACAGGCATGCAAATATCCAAGGCTGTGATTCTCTATTAAACCACAGACAAAATATACTCTACAAGGTAACACATACCTCATTAATAGTCAACCACGTCTTGACTCGATCACCAAACCTCTCGAAGCAAACCTTAGCATAGGCCACGAAATCTTCCACTAGCTCTGTGGGGTCAGCGGTCGCGAAGCCGCGGTACTTCTTTTCCAGTGTAAGTGGCGTATCGTAGTGATACAACGTGATGGTTGGTTCAATCCCCGCCTGCAACAGGCCGTCGATCTAGTTATAGAATGTTACTTCGTTCCACGACAGTTTGAGGATCGGCATGATATGATCATACGCACCAGCTTATTATAGTACGCGATTCCCTCTTCATTGACTGCCGAGTCCTTGCTCCCCCGAGGCTTTATTCTAGGCCAAGCAACAGAGAACCGATAGGACTTTGCCCCATATTGTTTGAGGAGTTTAATATCTTCCTCCCAGAGATCGTAGGATTTGCACGCATCGTCGCCTTTGTCTGGGTAGTCTTTGAGGAATTCGTCCCAGTTGCATAACCCGCGGCCCCCGGTCGATGTAGCGCCTTCTACTTGATACGCTGCGGAACTGATTTCTGATTAGCCCAACGTGTATGCGAATTGAGGAAGTTAGCTCATACGCATAACCGTATAGAAAGTTAGAGGGGAGGACTCCAGCGAACTCGGGTTTCTGAGTGATAAGTTCACCACTCATTGTAGACTGCCGCAAGGGTGAACTGGGTGGAAGAATCGCAATGAATGATTGTACGTTAGCGAATGTGGGTTTGTCTTCCTGCCCAATTTATGTTCGGCGAATCTGGAAGGAAAATAAGGCCAGATGCCCGGCTCTGTTGAGATGGCCAAGGACCGCCAGTATAGCAAAGATGAACGAAAGAAAGGCTCGAATGATTGACCACAAGGCCAACGGCCGTCGGGCCCGGCGGACTCGCAAAATCACATGGTCTGATATTTCATTCTAAATCTCTGGATCATAGAGCAGAGACGCTACTATCATATGGAGATGGTCCCCGGACCCGCCGGACCCGCCGGGCCCGAAGCTAGTTGTTACCATTTTCCTCTTAGCAGCCGAAACCATCGACAGCCACTCGGAAGCAACATGTTCTCGACTTCGTTCTGGCATCTTCAGCATCGGAGGATGTCTTGACCAGCATCCTCTACCATCTAGTGCATGGGATCAGCACGCAGTGTGGCGACCCCAGACCTTGGTACCTGAATCGAATTTCCCCATGGGACGCAGGCATATAATTACGGGGCTGGCCATGGGTTGGAGTTGAATCACCCTCATTACCTTCTATCAATATCTCGACTTCTACAATATGTTTGAGTATCTCAAAGATACGACGCGCACTGGGCTATGGTGCATGGCCTCCGTGTCAGCCGGAGCATTGCTCTTTGTAAGTACAACCCTTCTCATAGAGTAGCACAGGAGTGTTCTAACAGTGCTTCAAGGGGTTTGATAACGGCTGGKGGGGCACAATTCAAGGTGCTGAAGGATTTCTTCGAGATTTCGGATCCTGCGAGACTGTGGATGGTGTTCAGACATGTGATATTACGACTGCACAGCGGTCAGCGGGTAGTTCTGTTCAGTCGGCTGGCATGAGTGAGTAACCACTCACCTTGTTATACAACGAAGACTGACAAAGCCATTCAAGTGGTCGGCAGTCTCCTATCCGTTTACATCAACAAAGGGTGGGGACGCAGAGTTGGCCTCCTGATAGCCGGCATCATATCCATCATCGCAGTCCTAATCGAATTGACAAGCGCCGTTGGCCCCAAAGCACGATTCACCCAATTTGTCATCGGAAAGACCATTGCATCAATTGCCATGGGTCTATGTGCCAATGTCGTTCCCATCTACCTCTCTGAGACCTCGACTGCTGCAGCTAGAGGCTTCACTATCAATGTATACCAAAATGTGCAGATTGTTGGTTACATCGTCGCCTCGTGTGTAGTCTACGCCAGCGCGCAGAGGAAGGATGCTTCGTGTTATTACATTCCTTTAGGGTTGCAGTTATTGGCTCCAGCTATTATATTGCTTCTCACCCCATTTCTACCGGAAAGCCCGAGATGGCTTGTGTGGAATGAGTAAGTTAACTGGCCTCACTGCTTTATGAAGAGTTTCTCATTTAACATTGTGTTAGTCGCATCGACGATGCGGTCAAGGCTTCGCGAAGGCTCTTCGGCACACCGACGAACGGTTTTGACGCTGACGAGTACGTCCGCCAGATTCGAATCTCCATCGAACAAGACAAGAATAACATTGGTACTGGAGGTTGGCGCGCTGTTTTCCGCGGCCCAGACCTCCGCCGTCTTCTCATTGCTGTTGGCATTCAATGCTTGATGCAGGCTCAGGGATCTAGCTACATCACCAGCTACTATGTCTCCTTCCTGAAAGATGCCGGGGTCACGGACGTTTTTCCTTGGATCACTGGCCTTGTACTGATTTACTACGGTGGTATCCTCACTGGTCATTATTTGCCTGATCGATATGGTCGTCGTCCAGTTCTCATGTGGAGTACTGCCTTCTGCGGCATCTTCATGATTATTGTTGTGGCCATCATCATGACCACGAAGGGTACACAATCATCGGGCCCTGCTCCAGCGCCAATGACGTTTCTCTGTCTCTGGCAGATATCCTCTGGTGTAATGTCTCCGCTCATCTGGATCGTCTGTACCGAGGCAGCTCCGTCAAGAAACCGAGAAAAGGTCTTATCACTTGCCATCTTCTTTGGCTTTGGTGTCGCACTGCTTGTTACCTCGGCCGCTCCTTATATCCAGGATGCCGGCTACGGAAATCTTGGTATTCGAATTGTAAGCCAACGTCTCTAAAACCGCATCAAACAATCATGGGTACTGACAACTATGCGCAGGGATTTATTTGGGCCGCTTTCTCCATCATCACCGTCCTGTGGAGTTTCCTCACGGTTCCAGAAACGAGAGGGCTTTCCCTAGAGCAGATCGACTACCTCTACGAGCAACGTGTCGCCACTAGGAAGTTCAAGAATTATCAATTCGCACATGATGTGCTAGCAGAAGAAAAGGTTGACAGCAAAGACGGCTCTGGAAATATCACCGTAGAGGCGGTCGAAGCCACAAAAGCTTAGAAAGACGGACACCTTGCACGGTTTACGTATAGTGTGAACATACGTACATACATCTGCGACGGAGGTTGGAATGTGGAAGTAGCGAACCCGTCCCCCATTTGGTTTGAGTTTTGTTTTGGAATGTTTCTGAGTATTAAACGGAGATGTTTGTTTAGCTGCTTTTAACGCACACTTCCAATCGCTCCTAGGTTCGCCAGTGAGCGCAATTAGGTCTGTTAAATTTGCCAAAAGACACTAGAGTAGGAAAAATTTCACAAGATTGCTGTATGGGAGACTAGCTAGGTAACAGATCAGAAAAGAATCCAAGAAATTGATCTCCATCATCTAGACCATAAGCATCGTATGACGGCCCAGATAATCCCGCTTGCAGCCCATTCCATGCAGAGGGTGAAAACATGCTCTCATCTAATTCGATGGCTGCTAGCTCCGCGGAGTTAGGCCCCTGGGGTGCCACTGTTGCCTCTTCATCATTAGAAGAATAGAACATGTTGGTTTCGCTTGCCTCTCGTTCGTCGCCGGACTGGACAGGATAGATGACTGATAAAATGTCGTCCCGTGTTATGCCTTTCACAAAAGCGTGGCCAGAAGAAATATCCCGTTCTGTCTTGCAAAGATGGCTAATCAGTCGTGCACCACGTACCCCGATCCCAGATTGATCTGCTATTGTGTTGAGGAGCTCAACAAGTGTTTGGAGCTTTCCGTGGCGTGATAGTTTTTCGGGCTGGGATCTTCTCCGACTGCTTGCCACCAGGTCAAGTGACACCACAAGGCCCGCAGCTACTAGATAAAGTGTGATATTCCACAACCGGTAGAAGGTTGCAGGTATGCCTTTGTCCATAACGGCGAGAATGGTATCGGCGGCCGACAAGCATGTATCATACGATGACCGAAAGGCGGGTTCCTCTAACGATTTGACAAAGTAAGATCGATGAAGTAAGTACATTCGATATGCGAGTGTCATCTCTATTACGCAATTCATTGTACGGCTGCCAGTAGCCACAGCACCAGGCTCGACGGTGGTTCGAGTTGACTGTGGTAGGAAGTGGTCACGAATCCTTTCCAGCTTTTCGGACGAGGCGAGAACTGCGTCATAAGTAGGGTTCTGGCCAGGACTGAGAGTTCCGTACAAGTCATACAAGACTCTACTAGACTCACAGCTTGAAAGGAGGAAGGAAAGATCATGCGAACTTTTCGAGACGGAGGAGACATATGTGCCGTTGTCTAGAAAATCTGGCATGGCTGTGTTGAATTGATTGGGGGCGATGGCTGGGGCGACCTGTTAGCTACACTGGGATGCCGCAATCTTAGACGGACCAGAGACTTACATGAGTAGCGATGATAAGTCATAAAGTACCACTCTGCCTCGACTATATGCCACCACACTCTACGCCCAATCTCCCGGTGAACAATTACGTCGACAGACCCGGAATGCTGGTCGCCTAACAAGTGAAGATTCAATGCTCTGGCTGCACCAAGGTTCACATGCCCGATAGCACAATGCATTGGTGTATTGCGTGATAGGTGAAATGGGCAATTCAAAGTAATCATCGCCTGAGAGCCCAGCAGGGACGGCCTGATGAGGCCATCGCATCTGATAAAACTAGCCAAGCTACAAGTGAACCACGTCGCTGCTGATGACTGGGCTCTCTGGGGATCAAATCCAATGGAATATAGTTGTGACTCATCTAACAGATAAGCAGCATTACTGAGGACTGCAAATAGCAGGGACAGGAACATGCCATCTTGCGGTTGACCTTGTTCGGCTTGAGCCCAAAAGTCGCGATGAAAGCGACATAGAGTTGGGACGTGAATACAACCACACATCCAGTTGAGATGCTGACAAAATCCATCCAGTAATGCCTGGGACTCGTCTTTTGTGGGCAAAGCCGCCACGCAGGTTTCCAGCGGCACGGTTGAGATGCATGGGTGATTGCCGTTCCAGGCTGGGCCTTTGTTGAGGAGCTCGGGGACGCCTTTCCATCTGCTGACTTCACCTATTCCAAGCGCTGCTTCTTCAATTGCTCCCACCAAACCATTTTCACTGAAGCTGGCAGGGTCTGGGTCCTTTGGGCCCGCTTTTGAGGCTTCCAGGTTCAGGTAAGATTCAACTCGGGAGAGACGACGACGCAAGCTAGCAAGTTCGGCCATGACATGTGACCCAACAGGCCTCGAAGACTGTGCTGGTTCTTGGGGTCGAGAGCGCCGATGGCACATGTGGCCCTCTCCCCTTTCCTTGCATGCCCTGCAAGGCACGTTCTTGTCGCATTTTATTTTTCTGCGGCTGCATTCTCTGCAGCTCAATGGCTGTCGACCCCGGTGCCCAGCTCCTTCTTTACGTAACGATTTAGAGCCGGATAGAGGGCTGCTGGGATGTGTATTGGCATCAAGTAAAGAATGGGAGGAAATGGTTGATGGAGGATTCATGTAGAGTTGTGAGTCTTGGGGTGGCCATGTCGTCATCTTGGACTAGCAATGGTATCTTGTATAAACAGAGAAGCAAGAGCTCCTTGGGATATATTGCTTAGATTGCTTAATATTCGACTGGGGATGTTGAGGAAGCTGAGACAGGAATGTTGTTCGGGTGGACGCTGGTGCTTGGTGTCCATGGGTGGGATTTAGCTCTTCACGTGATGACTTTCCGGCCCCGATCTATTGGACTGTGTCTAACTACAAAGCTGTATCCGAGAGAAAGGCTACGGAAATGGAAGCAAAATAGAGTTTATTCCATAATTCTCTTGCTTGCGCCATGATCTCTCCTCGATTCTGTACTTGTTCAAATAGGTGAATTCATAGTCACATGATTGTCGGCACACCCCGCAGCCCCGAGATCCACTCCGAAGGGATGGAACCTGTTCTGGGCTATTAGTCCCTTTTATGTTTGGAATGAGCTTCGACCTTTCATCGTTATGGTGCGTAGCAGGCTAGAGATCGAACAGATCTGGGTTCGAGGCTAACAATGGCCAGCAGCCATGGTGGCGGAGAGAAACGGCCGGCGGACATGATGCAACCCGTATCCCGTCGGCCGTGCCTTTTGCCTAGACCGCAACATATCGCTCTGATTCTCACATGCATGTCCATGATCCTTCCTTCGTCGCATAGAATGTCCGTACTACGAGGCCTAATGGTCTACAACAACTTTTTTCTTTGCATTTCTCCCCTACATCAATTCCTTTCCGAAGTTTCTTCACTTTGAATCGCCGCCTCGATTCCATTGACTGCCTGTCTGCGTACAACGATTTGGAAGCGGAGATGGAACGGCACTCGCGAAAGGTCGACGAAAAGCAAATCCTTCCGATGGGCAATTCATCAACAGACACACACCAAAAAAACAAGAGGGATGATATTTCCCACAGAAAGACCTCTCGATATGGAGCTCTCATGGTACGTGGGATCATAAAATATACCCGGTCACATGTGTTCCAACATGTCTAAGAAGTAAACAGAGAGTCGTGGGGCATGGGGAAACACAGGACTACATTCTGGGTACAATCGGCCTTGTCTCAGCCGCGGGAACTGGCATCTCAAAGGTTCTATTCGTAATCGTCTTTGGGCGATTCATGACGTTACTCAGCAATTTCACCAACAAGAGTTCGACTTCGAGTCTTTCCCCTGAGCAGTTCATGGATCAAGTGGTGGATCAAACGTGAGGTGACCGACTTGAGCTATAAATATACCGGAATAACATTGTGTAGACTCTACCTAGTATATATTGGAGTCACGCAGCTCGCGTTAACCTATATTTACTCCTCGATGCTCACTTTCGTAGCTTTTCGAATCACGCGAAACGTTCGAAATAGTTTCCTCCAGGCTGCTATACGTCAGAATGTGGGCTTCTTCGACCAGGGATTAGCTGGTTCAGTGTCGATGCAGGCTACCTCGCACGGAAAGTTGATCCAAACGGCGCTCGCAGATAAAGTTGGAACATTGGTGCAGTCTGTAGCCGCCATCGTTGCAGCCTTGGTAGTCTCTATGCTTTCCCAATGGAGGCTTGCACTCATTGTGTCCACCATTATCCCAGCTTTGCTGGTGGTCATTGCAAGCTGCACTTTTAAGGAAGCACGGCTTGAGGGCAGGATTCTGCAGGTTTATAATCAGGCTGGAGCTTATGCTGAGAATGCCTTGATAGGTATTCGAACCATTCACGGATTCAACCTACAGAACAGTATTGTTGACAAGTATGAGCGGCTTTTGAATCCAGCTTTCGAGGTGGCCAAGCAAAAGAGCCTTTTACATGGTACTTTATACGGAATCAACTATCTGATTTTCTACGCAGGATTTGGTTTAAGCTTCTGGCAAGGAATTATAGCATATGTGAGAGGTGATGCTGAAGTGGGTAACATATTCACGTACGACCGAGCCCGAAGCTATCAAGCCAATTCATTAACTAATGTTTCCCTAGGGTCATGTTTGCTATGATCATTGCCACAAACGCCGTCAGTCAATCTGCGCCTAATATTGCGGTACTCAGTCGTGCAGCGACGGCAGCGTCGGAGCTGTTCGCCTTAGTGGACTGCAAATCAGAAATCGACCCATCCGATGACACCGGCCTCCGTCCCCAAGAGCCTAATGGCGAGATTGAGTTAAGGGACATATCCTTCGCTTATCCATCAAGGGCGGAAGCTTTAGTGTTGAACAATATCTCGCTACGTTTTCCTGCCGGTAAGACAACGGCTCTCGTTGTAAGTTATGTCTTCTCGTCTTTGTATTTCCTCTCAATCTTGTCGTAGAAAGGTCTTGTTGATTAATTACATGTATTAGGGTGCAAGCGGCTCAGGCAAGAGCACCATTATCGGACTCCTCGAGAGATGGTACAATCCCAGAGCCGGGACACTCAAAATCGACGGGATTCCCATCAACGATTTGAACTTGAGATGGCTTCGAACGAATATGCGTCTGGTTCAGCAAGTACGTCAGAGTTTAAAACTCCTAGCTAGCCAATTCAAATCCACTAAGTCTTGAACAGGAACCGACGCTTTTCTCCGGTACAGTGTTCACAAACATTGCCATTGGGTTGACTGGGACGCAATGGGAATCCGCCTCAGTGAAGGATCAAATGCCTCTTGTGATCTCTGCTGCTAAACTTGCATTTGCCCATGACTTCATAGTCAATCTCACGAATGGGTACGATACGGCCATTGGAGAGCGCGGCGGTCTGCTTTCTGGGGGTCAACGGCAGCGCATTGCCATTGCGCGCAGCATAATTTCGGATCCAAAGATATTACTTCTAGATGAGGCGACGAGTGCCTTAGATCCTCATGCAGAAGGCATTGTGCAGAAAGCTTTGGAGCAAGCAGGGCGACGTCGTACGACCATTGTGGTTGCGCATAAATTGGCGACTATTCGTAACGCCGATAATATTGTTGTGATGGAGAAGGGACGAATCGTAGAACAAGGGAGACATGACGATCTTGTGGCATTAGACGGCGTATACGCACGTCTGGTCAAGGCGCAGGATCTGCAACATGCTGTGGCTGAAGGTACAATAGACGAAGAGGAAATCGATGATGAAGACGAGGACATGGGCCTTGCTACGAAGATTCATTCTTTGGCTCGTACGATAACGGCCAGTGGAGGGCAAGATACAGACATCTTACACAACCAAGAGATCAATTCCGGACACAAGCAGAGCGGCCTGGCACGTTCAGTTCTAAATCTTGTTCGGATGACACAAGAGCTCTCTTTATGGTATTCTCTAATAGTCATGGCATGTGTTCTTGGAGGTGAGAACCCAGCAACGTCGCTCACCCTGTTATCTCGAGTTCCAGCACTAATACGTTCCCGAGGCATACAGCGGCAGTGTACCCTCTCCAAGCACTGGTACTTGCGAATCTCGTCGACACATTCAATCTTCCCACGTGGAGTATCGAGTCCCGCTGCAATTTCCTCTCCCTCATGTTCCTTGTCATGGGCCTAGGGTCTTTCTCCATCTTCTTCGGTCTCGGATGGGCCACCAATTATGTAGCACAGGTCAGTATCAATCTCTATTGAAAAGGATATATTCAGCCAGAACCACGTATACTTATGCTGAAACTTAGTCTCTCTCAATTAAAATCCGCAAACTTCTCCTCGCTGCCATCCTCCGCCAAGATCTCTCCTTCTTCGACCATCGCCAGAACACCACTGGCGCACTTGTCAGCCGCCTCGACTCATACCCACAAGCAATCTTTGAATTGATGGGATTCAACTTGGCTGTAGTCATCATCTGCGTTTTGAACGTTCTCGGCTGTAGTATACTGGCACTTTGTGCATCGTGGAAGCTTGGACTCGTCACTGTCTTTGTTGGTCTGCCGCCCGTTATTGGGGCGGGCTATGCGAGGATACGTCTTCAGCAGAATCTGGAAATTCGCACTGATGAGAGATTTTCCATGAGTGCCTCTATTGCTTCTGAGGCTATCATGGCGATTCGCACCGTCAGCTCTCTGGCGACGGAAGGTCACGTCTTGCGAAATTATGCTGCTGAACTGGATGGCGCGGTGCGTGATATGAGGAGGCCGTTGTCTCATATGATGGCATGGTATGCTCTTAGTCAGTCTGTGGAGGTATTTGTAGCCGGATTAGGGTTTTGGTAAGTCAAGGTATCTTGCATTGTTGTAAGGACTTGTACTAAGCATTGCTCTGCGACTAGGTGGGGAAGCCTACTGGTCTCACGGGATGAACTCTCATTTTATGCTTTTATACTCTCGTTCCTGGGAGTGTATTTTTCCGGGCAGTCAGCAGCATGGCTCTTTGCGTTCTCGGATAGTGAGTGACTCTTGGTCTTCTATAACAGCTTTGGATATCCTACTAATCTCATATCTTCAAAGGTTACAGCAAAGCAAACGCAGCCACGAGTTATTTCACCTGGCTTCACAATAAACAGCCTATGATTAGAGATTCAGAAGAAAACCGAAATGCGGCTCTTGAGGGAGGGTGTAAACACATCATAGCCGACAACGTACATTTTTCTTACCCTTTAGCTCCCGGCCATCGCATCCTTAAGGGGGTTTCTATTAATGTAGGTGCCATCTTCCTTCGCTAGTAAGACTATGCCTAATATGATTGATTACAGATACTACCAGGTCAATTTGTGGCCTTTGTAGGCGCCAGTGGGTGCGGAAAAAGTACGATGATATCTCTACTTGCGCGATTCTACGATCCCACAAGTGGCACCATCAGCATCGACGAGACTGACCTCACAAAGCTCAGCCCTACAGGTTACCGGTCGCACATCTCTTATGTGCAGCAAGAACCAATCCTATTTCCAGGCTCACTTCGCGAAAATATCCTCATGGGTTTAGCAGCAGACAAAGAGCATTCTGGTACGGATGAAGCCATTCAAAACGCGTGTCGGGCGGCGAACGCATGGGAATTCATCGCTTCACTACCCGAAGGCCTCAATACCCACGTGGGCACTTCAGGAGGCCATCTATCCGGAGGCCAAAGACAACGTATAGCAATCGCTCGAGCGCTAATCCGCGATCCCGCGGTTATACTCCTCGATGAAGCTACTAGTGCGCTGGACACGGAATCTGAACGTATTGTTCAGCGTGCGCTTGCCGATTCCGCAAAGGCAAGTAAGAGGATTACGATCGCTGTTGCGCATCGTTTGAGTACTGTGAGGCATGCGGATAAGATTTTCGTGTTTTCTGCGGGGAGGATTGTGGAGGCGGGGACGCATGATGAGCTTTTACTGTTGAGGGGTATATATAAGGATATGTGTGAGGCTCAAAGTTTGGAATGAATTAGACTATGGTGCTGGAGCAAGCATCACCTGGACACTGGATGCCGTGCTTGCTATGGGTCTCATTTGTGCAGCAGAGACAGTGGGATTCAATAATTCTCATGTCACAGGATTAGGTATTTCAAACACCCATATCCCTCAATTTATAACGTCGTCTGGCTTAACGGAGATGTACCGTACTCATTATGATACTTTTACCATCCTCCGTGCTTTACCTCACGAGTGAAAAGCATATCCATCAAATGTTCTGCAAAGTACTGATTCTCGTAGAGACGCTTCAGAGCGAGATAGCGCTCATCTGTTCCTCCGATGTGGTGAGCCGACTTGCAATAGTCCCAGTGCTCCGGCATCCAACCCGCGCTCTCCCAGTCAATGATAGCAGCAACGTGGCCATCGTGTACGATGATATTGTGGAAGCCGAGGTCGCCGTGTGTGAAGACAATTTTATGATCTGTCTTGTGCATAGCATGGTACAAGTCATAATTCCAGCGCGGGATGCTAGGGATAAGCTGATCGAGTTGCCATTCGTTGAACTCCTCTTCGGTTTTGAAAGGTCCGCCTCTGGCAAGGCCTTGTGATCTTTGGTCAATAGCTGGACCTCCTGTTATGGTCCCAATCATCGTGTCCGGAGGAACTGGAATCTGCCGCATCTGTTGAATGTAGCTAGCCAGCTCGGAGATAATCGTATCCTTCGCCTTCGCATTCAGTTTTGGCCATGCAATATGCAGCATCTCCCCTTCAATGAAGTTCATAAGGATGTATCTCGTACCATCTTTTTCATAGCA
Source organism: Nigrograna mackinnonii (assembly GCA_001007845.1). NCBI lineage: Eukaryota > Fungi > Ascomycota > Dothideomycetes > Pleosporales > Nigrogranaceae > Nigrograna > Nigrograna mackinnonii. The sequence continues at coordinate 226,213 of JGVQ01000133.1, forward strand.
GTTTAGAACTTCTGGGACCGGTATATTTGTATGTTCGCGAACGAATCTCAAATTATCAGCTTCCATCATATCGAGATTAGTAGCAAGCTTGGCCACAGTTGGGCCGACTCGGATGACCTTGCGAGAAGAGATGGTCGACGCAATCACTTGAGCACCCTTGATCTCCTCTTCAGTCAGGATGAGCGCGTTGGTTTTCATTTATTCTACAGAGTATTGGTGACTCCGAGATAATGTATTTGTCTGAATGGATGTAGATATTGTGAGATGGTGTGATGGGCAAAGGCTAAGCGACATTTAGCAATACATGGACCGGGTAAACGCCCGGCTGTGTCACACTGCTGCAGTCATAGGGTCATGCCTCCTTTGGGCGCCTCATAAGTGTTTTTCACATCGAATGGAGGATAAGCTAGGTCGAAGAGAAACTAGACTGCTCCATCATAAAGCCGGGAGTCTGTGTAAGTAGAATAGTTGGCTTCGACAACTAAATCGACAATCATTCACGGCTACTGAATGGAATCGTTTTATCTGCATGATTTTGGATAGTTTCACGGTCTCTAGAGACATTGCGCTAAAGATAAGATAAATTAAGATGCGCATAAGCCAAACATATTTTTCTATAGTGTGCAAGTGCACATGTTCAGATTTCTAAAAATCAATCAGCCCGGTCTACAGATCGATACCTTCAAACTGCTATCTAGAAACTACGAAACTTCGACGGGTAGGTATCTTCCACTCCACTACTCTTTTCATAGACATCATCAATCCTCTTAGGCAAGACTAACCCACCGTTCATTTTGCGACACCGCCATATCATCGCTAAAGCCCTCCGATCCATCCTCCACCCACTCCCCATCGCCAAGCCTCATGCGAACATTCCGTTCAACATATCTCCGCGCATGGTACACGCTGCCCAAATATCTAGACTTTTCGAGCTGAGCGAGCCGATCAAGGACAAAGCGGACCTGAGTCGGATCGCCTAGATTCGATTTTCCGAGCATGTAGAGTGGCCACAATGACGCTCCGCTACTTGCTGGGAGGTCTTTCAAGGAAGTGATGATAGAGTCGTGGAGGTCTGTGAGGGAGAATGGAGGGGAGGTGTTCAAGGTGGAGGAAGGTAGCTGTGAGAGGACGCGGTCATGCAGGTATAGGATTGCGGTTAGGCGTTTGATTTCGGCGATTTGGATCATACCCTCTGGATTACCGCTCTGGTGTCGTGGAAATTGTTTTAGTGATGTGATTTGTGATAGTATGGATGTGACTTTGCGCTCGTAGGTTGCTGAATGAGATATCCGGTTCGATGGTGTGGATGCTAGACTGGATATCTGGCTAATTAGAGAGATGAGCTCTCGGGAGCAGCCCATGATTGCGTCAATCTAGGAGACAGTATAAGTAACGGCAAGTGGAAGAGGCAGCATTAGACATACCTCTTGATACCCCTCATCTCTCTCCCACTGATACACATCTACATCCCCACAATCATCCTCCCACGCAGTCCTCCCCATAACCTCATGCGCAACAAAATATATCTCGCAAAAGTTGCGCAGATCTGCATCTGTCCTCGTACTACACCTAAGCTGACTCAACATCTGTAACCCCATCTTCAGATGCGTGATCCAACTGGGTTCACACCCATCAGTGATATCTCTGAAGCAGAACATTACCATCGTGGCCAAGCTCTTCCAGTCCATCTTCTCTCGTCCGAGATGCTCATTTAGACCGCGAATGGCTTTGGACCGATGCCGAAGCGAGTGCACTTCGAACAGCTTTTCTCCGCAGAAGTGGAAGAGCTGGCAAGAAGCTGCGGCGAGTAGAGTGTGGCGAAGGGGTGCGAACTCATATGCGATAGGGAGCAGAACGTCGAGGTAGGGATTCGAATCGATGCTGAGTGAACATTTTGGAGCGAGGAAATGGATGTAGTAATCGATGAGTTGTGCTTCGATGCCTGTGAGTGAGAATGTGGGGATAGTCGGAGGAATCAGGAAGTCGTTCCAGTGTCCGAATGAAGAGCTGTCGAGCAAAGATAGTCCGGCTTCTTCTTCAATTCGATCCAGGTCATGATGGCTTGAAGCCTCGGTCCAATCTCCTTCATTTAAGAATGTGAGAAGTTGGTCTTGGAAAGAGTTTGTTACGTCCAGAGTCTCCACGATACGCAGGATTTCCTCCTCAGCAGGCTCTTCGTCAACGGACATTTCTACTATAGGTCCATCTTCAAGTACTCCCGTCTCCGTGCGTATTTCGTTGGAAAGTTCATCTTCATCCCGCTCTTCATCCAGCAGGGCTCTCGGAACCCCATTCATAAAGTCATCAATGCCAAAGTTCATAAAGCTGCATTCATCCAGTTCGGCGACAGGAATAGAATCCCTCTGCACGCTCACAGGCTCCAATTCACCCCCAATCCTCTTGCGCTCATTCATCGTCTTCGCACCATCTTTCGACCAAACGCCCTGCCTCCCATGCGCAACACCCCTCTCCGCAGAATCCTCCTCCCATAATAGTTTAAACTCGTAATGGCAATCGAGACTCAGACGCGTGCACCTCCTACAAGCCGGCTTCTCTTCCGTACACTTGACGTGCGCGGTCTTACACGTGATGCAGCCTGTTCTCTTGCGGGGCCCGTTCTGTTTCCTAGGTCCGCTGTACCTGGGCATGGGAGTATGGGATGTAACTAAATCTGGCGGAGATGGGATGGAGGTGAGGTGAGCCTTGTGTAAGATTGAGGGCTGGGGGATTGGAAAGAGAAAGGAAGGTCAATACGATGGGGGTGCGGGATAGGATGACAAAGTCGGATGAAGATTGCCGAGGTGGGTCCAATGGACTAGAAAATCTCCATGCTAGTGGGGTTTTTTTATCTCCGGCTAGGGAAATTTGGAGCGTGTGATTGGTGCTTTGTCAGAATTGGCTTATGGAGATATCTTATCATCTATGGAAGTCCAGCAGTCTTCCTGGCGTGATATGTTCAGAAATACATCTTTGAAATCAGGTTCCCTCTCGGCTCACGGCACGGCGTTCTCATATGAATATTTTGCTCGGAATCAATCAGTGAATCCCTACCGGACACATAGATCTAGAGTCTTTGGAAATTCAACAACGGCTTTAGAGTGGATTTAGGACAGAATACTATTTTGTTTGAAAATGAGATAACGCCTACCATGAGTATATCCGAAATCTATGAAGCCGTGGCCTGCGTCTCAGCATAATTTGCAACACTGCCCGCCGCTCTGGGCCATTGCACCTTTGCACCATTAACCCCATTGACCCCAGCTTCTTTCCTTGCCTCTGGCGCTCCAAATCCACCTCCACCAGGTGTATAAATCACACACCGATCTCCGGTCTCCATAGCCACCATATTCTTTGGTCCCATGTTAATCCACCTATCACTCCCATCCTCTCTACGCTTAACCCAATAATTCGCACCTCTACCACCATTCCGTCCTCCCTTCATACCATACGGCTCCGTAACTCTCCTCTCAGTAATAACACTAAACTTCAACGGAGCCCTACACTCCATATCCCGAATAACCCCATCACCACCACTATGCATCCCCACCCCACCACTCCCCTTCCTAATCGAAAACTCCCTCAACAACACCGGATATCTCTTCTCCAAACTCTCCGGATCCGTAATCCGCGTATTCGTCATATGCGTATGAACACCCGACGCCCCATGAGCGATAGCTGTAGCACCAGACCCACCACAAATCGTCTCACCAAATGCATACGCATGACCAGCAAGTTTGTTCCCGTCTTTATCGACGCCGCCTTCGCCGAAGAATCCGAGACAGTTCATGCATCCTTGTGATGCACCTGCGATCTCGAATGCTTTGAGAATCACGTCTACGACGCGTTGGGATGTGTTTGTGTTGCCTGCGCACACGGCGGGTCCGGCTGACGGGTTTAAGAAACAGCCTTCTGGGAGGATGACTTTGGTTGGGGCGAGGCAGCCTTGGTTCATGGGGATGTCTAGGCCGATGAGGAGACGGAGGGAGTAGAGGAGTGCGGAGTGCGTGATGGCTGGTGGTGCGTTCATGTTGCCGTAGAGCTCGCATGATGTGCCTGTGAAGTCGAATGTCGCACTTCCATCTTCTTGAATAGTGACTTTGAGGTTCATGGTTGATCCGTTGTCCATTGAGTCCTGCGAGAAGAGTGTAGGGCCGCGTTCGCGGAGAGTTTGCTTGAGGAATGCTCGCACGGCGATTTCGGCGTTTTGTTGGATGGCCGCCATGTAGAGCTGGACCACGCTTTGTGAGTACTCTTCCATGAGTGATTGGACGAGTGATAGTCCTTTGTTGTTGGCGGCGACTTGGGCTTTGAGATCTGAGAGATTGTCACCCAATCTACGACTTCCGTTACACCCTGGATAGTCTCCTGGGGCGAGCAAGATCTTGGTTATGCCTTCTTCGTCGAATTCGCCATTTCGAATTAGTCTAAAGGACTTGATTGCGGCGCCTTCTTGCCAGAGCTAGAAATGGCTCGTCAGTCTCAATGAACAATTACCACAAGGGAAAGATTCTAACCTCAGTAGAGTTTGGTGGCATCGAGGTCCCACCCAGACCTCCAATATCGGTATGGTGTCCTCTAGATGCAACGTAGAAGAGAATCTCCTTGCCCTCACGGTCGAATACCGGGGTAATGACGGTGATGTCGGGCAAATGAGTTCCACCAGCCTCTGGATGATTGCTGACTAGAACATCACCAGGGGCTAGATCACCCTTGCGTAGCTCATGTTGATATCTCACCGCGTAGCTCATTGATCCAAGATGTACAGGGACGTCTATAGAAAGTTAGTTGGGCTGGATTCGAATAAAACAGAAAGGCAGCTTACGAGGTGCATTTGCCACAAGGCCCGCGTCAGGACCGAATATGGCACAGGAGAAATCAAGTCGTTCTTTAATATTGAGCGAAACGGATGTGTTCTGCAATGCCCTTCCCATCTGCTCTGCGATACTCATAAATCGGTGACCGAAGACGCTGAGACTAGCAGGGTCGATTACTGTATCAGACAGTGACTGTTTGGAAAGAGAATTGATCTCGATGACTACATGCGCAGTGAGAACCTTTGCCGTTGCTTCAGGTACTACCACCAGAGTCTGAGTGGAGTCGAGAATGATAGCAGGGCCAGCAATCAGCGAGCCAGGAGTCAAGGCGTCTAGAATGTAGACGGGAGTGTCTCGATCTCCATGGCTCCTGAAGAACACGCTCTTGGTGGCACTGGGAACGGCATCAGTCTTTGCAAATTTGAGTGTCTTGAGTTCACGAGACAGTTGGTCTGCTGCTGTTGCCGACTCTTCACCCTTGCCAATTCCTCGCACTCTGACATCGTCAATTAGAATTGGTCGGCCTTCTGGGAAGTTGAAATTGAATTCCTGAAGATGCCGTTTCAAGAATTCAGACTTGAAATCTCCGTCTGGAGTGGCGAGAATCATCATAGAAGTCTCGGTGCCTTGGTACCTCATGTTGAGGTAGTGCTCGAATTCAACTTTGGATTTTGAGATACCCTGTGTTTTCATACCGGCATCGATTTGTTCTCGTAGTTCCTGGAAGACACGTTGGTATGTTTCCTTTGCTTCAGATGAGTAGGTGTGAGAGTGTGGGCGCTGTGCTTCCTGTACAACGTCTGCCAGTGCCATGCCGTACGCTGAGAGAATACTCGAGTACTTGTGGATTACAATGGTATTGATACCAAGCTTGGATGCAATCTCGCAAGCATGCTGTCCACCAGCGCCTCCGAAGCAGCTCAGATGATGATTCCCTAAGTCAAGTCAGCGGATCGAAGGAATGCTTTGCTTCGCGGCATAACTTACCAAGCAGATGCCCTTTGGCCTCCGTCAAACCACGGATTGGCCGACACATGGCCTCGTTTGCAACATCGAGGAAGCCACAAGCAATCTCCTTTGGAGAAAGATTTCCACCAGTCTCGGCGTTAATTTCCTTTGCAAGGACTTCAAACTTCTCGCGAACAATGACTTCATCAAGTGGCTCGTTCTCATTGGGTCCAAAGATCTTGGGGAATGCATCAGGTACAAGCCTTCCAAGAAACAGATTCGCATCTGTGACTGTGAGTGGTCCTCCCTTGCGGTAGGATGCCGGGCCAGGATGCGAAGAAGCGCTTTCGGGTCCGACTGTGAATAGACCATTACGCCATGCCAAGATGGAGCCACCTCCAGCAGCCACAGTGTTAATATCAAGCTGAGGACTCTGGATGGTTACTCCTGCTGTTGTAGTTTCAAAAACGTGGTCAAATATGCCGCCAAAACGTGACACATCTGTAGAAGTTCCTCCCATGTCAAAGCCGATGACTGGAGTTTTGATTGCGGGATCGAAGCACGTTCTCGCATATCCGACAACGCCGCCTAGCATATACATCAGTGCTGAGAATAATAGGATCTGCATCGGGATATCTTACCTGCAGGACCGCTGAGAATGCCCCTTAGCCCACTGAATAGGTTGTGTCGTACTAGTCCTCCATCGGACTGCATGAATTCACAGCGGACATCATCCAAATGCCCGCCTTCGAACCCTTTCTGGAATCCAGCGAGATATCTCTTGATTTCAGGCGTCAAATACGCATCTGCAGTGGCTGAACTTCCACGTGGAACCATCTTGATCATATTCGCAGCAACTTGGGAAGACAGCGAAATATGCGTGAAGCCAGCTTCGAGGGCAAGCTCTCCAGCTCGGGCCTCGTGGTGAGGATAGGCGTAGGAGTGAGTAAAGCATATCGCAATTGACTCGATTCCCTTCTCTCTAATGCTTCTGAATGAAGCTGAGATTGCAGCCTCGTCTAGCGGCTTGAGAATTCGAATAAGCTGACCATTCGTTCCCCGTTCAAGAACACCGGGGATCTCATCTTGAGCGGCGAATTGCCCATCGATGTCCTCATCAAACCCCTCAATCGTGACTCGTTCGTCGACTTCAACGACTTCAGAGTACAGTACTTCGGGTTTGGTGATGTTGAGGTCGAATAAACGTGGACGGGATTGATAACCAATCTCGATCAAATCACGGAAGCCTTTGGTCACGACAAAAGCGTGTCTGGTGCCTTTGCGCTCGAGCAGTGCATTTGTAGCAACGGTTGTGCCCATGCGTATGCTTTCAATACTGGATTTTGGAAGCGGCACATTTCGTGGAATATCCTTGCCAAGATACGTGTTCAAAATGCGGCGAATGCCTGGTTACATTGTCAGTCAGCACATTCTCGCCAAAGGTAAGAGATACTACCTTCTGTAGGAGCATCCTCATAATTCGAAGGATCTACTGATAGCAGCTTGAATACCAAATCTGGCTGACCAGGAGCCGTAGCCCAAATGTCAGTAAAAGTGCCACCACGATCGATGGCAATGTTGATGCCCGTCACGGGCTCGGCCGGCATCGATCCCATTCTGACTCGCGTAGATAAGAACGGTAAGATGAGAAGTAACTATCGTGTCATCCGAGCTCGAGCGGAATATATATACGGTCCAGAAACATACGATATCTCTGGAGCCATGATAAATGCCGAATTCGGATGGTCCACACGATCGTGTCCAGCTAACCTCCCAACAGCCGATGGTGGCCAAGAATTAGAGGCGGAGGAAGGTCGATACGACGGAAATAACCATGTGATAACCCCATCTAGTACGAGTGCCACGTGCGTCTAGCGGCATGGAGATTTTCTTTCTTTGTCGGGCACATCCGGATTTGGAAAAGATATCAGTAGAACCAATCATTTCCTCTCGTCGTATTGACCTTCCCCGCCACTGACCTAGCCTCGGACAAGAACACAGACATTTCATGCCGGCCGGTCGTGTCGACCATCCCCATCTGCAATCGTGCCCACCCAGCAATCTAGACGTCGCGCGCATGGGAAATGGACCGGACAGCTGGATCTGGGGATAGTTTTCTTGGGGTAACAGAGGGGGAGATATCAACATTGAAGTGGCCCAAGCTTGTCCAGATATAAGTTCCCATCTCCATCCCAGCTCAGAGGGGAGGGATCATCATCAAGTGTCCCAACTTTGGTCTCAGAAGCAGTCGGTTCTTTTTTTCTTCATCAGGCCATCATGTCTTCTAACGAAAAGAACATGGATACGACAGCGGTTGTCGCTAATGCCGACACCAAGCATATTGATCAGGCGGCCTTGTTCCTTGCAGAGGCCGAGCATGTTGAACCTCTGACGGCGAAGCAGGAGCAGCGCTTGAAGAGGAAGATTGATTTCATCCTCATTCCAATGGTGAGGCTCATTCAAATTTTCGTCCAGGCTTCAACTTACAATACCAGCTCTTCGTCACAGCAACGCTCGGCGCCGTCGACAAAGTTGCGCTCTCAACTGCTGCCATCTACGGTCTGCGCGATGACAACAATCTCGTTGGCCAGGAATATTCCTGGCTTGGTTCTATCCTATCCTTAGGTGCACTTGTCGGAATGTTTCCATCTTCGGCTCTCATCCACAAGCTCCCAGCAGCCAAGTATCTATGCTGCTGCTCTATCGGCTGGTCCGCCATGGCTCTTTTGATGCCCGCTTGTCGCAACTTTGGTGGCCTGATGGCCCTGCGTTTCCTCATGGGCGCTCTTGAGGCCATCATCGTTCCTGGTATCAGTTTGATCATTGCTGGATGGTACAAGAAGAGCGAGCAGCCACCGCGAAATGCATTTGTCTTTGCGGCCATGAGCTCCGTCGTCAACGGCTTTTTGTCCTGGGCTGTTGGTCACATCCCCGAAAGCAACCCACTCGCCATTTGGCAGTACCTGTACATCATCGTCGGAAGCATCTCAATGGCATGGTCAATCTTCGCACTGGTATTTTTGCCGGATACCCCAATGAACGCCTTCTTCTTGACCAAGCAAGAGAAGATCTTCTGGGTTCAGCGACTCGCAGAAAACAAGACCGGTATTACGAACAAGACCTGGAAATGGGAGCAGGCGATGGAGGCCCTGATCGATCCGAAAACCTGGTTGATTTTCTTCTTCAACATCGCCATCAACATTCCCAATGGAGGTAACGTATCCTCACGTCGCGAATCATTAGTATACATATTCTGACAATTGATTTGCAGGACTCATCACATTCAACGGAATCATCATCAAGAACCTAGGCTTCTCATCCGTAGAATCATCCCTCCTGGCCATGCCAACAGGCGTAATGTCCACCCTAGCATCAATTCTCTTCTCTCTTCTTGCAGCAAAATGGAACAATCGCCGATGCCTCGTCTGCATGATGGCCTGCGTGGTGCCGATTATAGGTACAGCGGTTCTATACGGTGTCGCGCGTAGTGCTGTTGCTGCTCAGCTTGTTGGTTTATACCTCGTACGTTTATCGCATTCCAATTTTGCAAGCAGATTATTAATCGTTTCAAAGTGCTACACATACTTCGGTCCATACGTCGTCGGCATCTCCCTAGCCCAAGCAAACACAGCCGGCCACACGAAGAAAAACGTCCAATTCGCCATCCTTTACATTGGCTACGCAGTCGGAAATCTCATCGGGCCACAGACTTTCCGAGAGAACCAGGCGCCTGCCTATACCGGTGGTGTAGTAGCCATGTTGGTATGTTATTGCGTATGCATTGGTTTGATGGCAGTTTATTGGGCACTTTGCGTCTACCAGAACCGTGGCGTTGTTGCGCCGACTGTTGAGATTGGTGATGAGACTGCGGCTGTGGAGAGTTTCCAGGATATCACCGATTTCAAGCAGGAGGGATTTCGGTATACAACCTAATACGTATGTAGGATTAGGAGGGGGTTTAGAGGTTTGTGGTTTTGGGAGGATGGGATGTGAGATGATGCGTCTTATACCGTTTACTTGACCATGGCTTGGGATTTCTGATGTATGCTCTGATATAGTCGACCATTCCAGCAAACCAGCTACTACTGTACTTGTTCTTATGATACAGATAAGCAATGATTGGCCGAACTCCGAGGAGACGTCTAACGTGATTGTTTATACAATTATAAATCCAGAAACTTGGTTCTAAATACTTTGCGCGCCCTTCAAGCCACGTTGAAATGTCCCCGATATAAACGCAGTGCTATTTACCGGCAATGGAAGGTTTAAATGTAGAGACCTGTCAAACAGCATTGCAAAAGTTGGCTATGAACTTGGTGTATTGAGTGCAATCTACACCACAGAATATTACGATAAAAAAATGGGGTTTTCTTAAGCTTCAAACTGATAAGCGGAGTGTCGAGCCTCTTGTAACTTCAACCTGAGTCTTTTGTTCCGTCCTGGGTGTATTTCCGATGCTCTTTTGCCAGATTCAATGGTGGCGGCCTCGCTGGCTAAGAATAGGGCCTGGAAACCAAAGGAAACTGGTGTTTCCCTGGCAGAATCTGAAGGAAAATATTCTGGCGCGTTGCTAGAAATCACAGACAAGAAATAATGTAGGAGTACCGTTGATATACTTTAATATAGGAAGGATTATGCCATGATAAGAGGTTATCACCCCAGCGCAATCCTATGTACTGTTTTTCCGGATTCACCCCAAATGCTAACAGGTATCGCCGCGCATGTCCGGAAAATTACAAGATTCTTTACATTCTTCACTAGAAGTCTTTACAAGTCGTATAATTGGTCTACTTTGGATCATACGCTACCACTTCAATTTCCACCCGCATATCGTCTTCCCCCAATCTCGGGACACCAACACAAGTCCAGATGGGTTGGTGATCCGGCATCCACTTCTTGAAGTTTCGTACCATGGCAGCAAGTGCCTCATTGTTCATCGGAACATGGTAAGAATTTACCCGGAAGACCTGTGACCAGCCCTTGCCTCCCGCATGTTTCAAGTTGTAGTCAACATTGTCGAATGCTTTGTCGATTTGGGCGTTTATCTCGGTTGGAATTTCACCGGTCTCGGTATCCCAACCACCTGGATAAGGATTAATGATTTGTATTTTGTGGAGAGTTAATGTTAAAATCAAATACCTTGGCCAGCGCATTCAATACGATCACCCAATCGAACAGCTTGGCTGTATCGAAATTGTTCTCTCTTTTTGACGCCTTCTCCAGGATATGAATAATACTGAAGGCCAGACATGTCAAACTATTCGAAAGCTCAATCTTGGAGATGAAGTAAGAATCAGGGTTCAATTTGCGTCATTGCTGATCCAGACGCGTTTTTATGTTGTTTGTTCGGAATATATATTCCGCACCCGTCTCCTAGCTTAGTCAAACGTCCCCGTAACACCAAAGACTGTGATTTCATTCAGTTTCAATATCCTGACTGATCGAGAAGAATCTCCAGCGTCATTTGAGTTCTTAAGGCTTAATAGAGAGTTGAACATTCTAAGGTCGTGCACTGGACCTAGCTTTGTCCCGGAATAAGGTAGAGTGCCTCAGCAAGAGCCATTAGACTCTTTTTATCATCTTCTTCGCCATCTTCAATCTGGCGAGCAACACAAGTCCTGCCGAAGCAGTAGCAATACCACCTGCGTAGAATATCGCAGGTCGGAACACAATAACGCCCTGATTTGCATCGCTGTCCTTTATACCCCCACCAGCCTGCAATAAATATCCAGCAATTGGCCCACCCATGAGATACCCACCAGTCCATCCTGTTACAGCCATCCCAATAGCAATGGCAGCACGGGTAGGACCAAACATACCGGCTACTACAGTTGGCAGAACAGTAAAGAAAGCACCATTCGCGACTCCGTTCAATATTGAAAATACCACTAGGGGACCGATCGTGTCTGATACTGGCCAGATTGCGAGCATTGTGGTGGCGTTGAGTATCATGGTGATGAGTAGCATGTTGACTGGCCCAAGTTTATCGCACAGTGGTCCGGCAACGAATCGTCCCACCGCGTTACAGGCATTGAACGCTGCAAGAAGGCCCGCTCCAGTGCTGGATTCAAGACCAATTGATTGCGCAAAGAGTGGAAGGAAGTATGGCGGCACATACAACGCAAAGGTACCAATAGCACCCGCCAGAAAGACAGCAACAAATGGCAGCGAGCGGAACATGGAAAGGTCCGCAAACGGGATACCTCTCAGTGGGACCCGATCTTTCAACATCCACGAAGCGGGTAGACCAGTTCCTAGAGTAAAGAGACCTTGAATGCGGAAAGTCCAGGATATGCCAACGCGACGATTGAGGGCTTCAAGTGCAATCGCCATCACACATCCACCAATTCCAGCACCAAGCTTGACAATCCCATTAGCGAGACCAAGACGACTGGAAAAGTATTGCACGGGAAGAACATTGCAGACAGCAAAGACCAGTGCCATACCAACACCGCCAATAACCCCCGTAGTCCCAAATAGCGCCCCCACATCATGCGTGCACCAACTGCTTGCTATGAGACTAACACCCATAAGCAATACGCCGAAGAGCGACGTCTTCCTACACCCAAACCATCGCATAAGACGGACGGCGAATAGGCCATAAGCAACACCACCCGCAAGACTCAATGATCCAACAAAGGACAGCGTAGACGTAGACACGTCTTTGAGAGTAGATTCCAGTAACGCGGCTTGCATCACGCCCCAGCAATTGACAATGCCTCCAAGCCAGAAACCGAGGAGGGCGCAGCACAACGCGATTGTCCAACCGTAGCCACCATCGGGGATTGCGGAGGTGGAGGTTGCTGCGTTCTCTGGTGCTTCTTCAGTGTTGAGAATGCCGATTTGTTGACCTGATGGTGAAGTATGGATCGAATGTGACAGTGTTGTGAGAGGGGAGAGCTCGATACTCTCTTGCGTTACTGTTGTCGTCATGATCTGAGAGATTGTAGTTCACACGAGTCGAGATCTGACTATATCAGGAACACGAGTCGTGGCTTTATCAACGTCACTGTAGGATTATAATCAATAGGCCTACTGAGCGGATAAGTAAGGAAGCAGAGGATAATAAGGCCGATGTCTGGAGTGAACAATCTTATCCGTTGGCTTGTAAGCCGGGCGTGATGAATCTTACACTACCCCGCTCCTCGGCACTCTAGTCTGGAAGGGGTAGTTCATACGATTAATGTATGTTGTGATAACGCATACGAGGGTCTGTGAATGCGATAAAAATGTTGCGGCTCTAGCGGTTGCAGAAATGAGCGTCTATTTCCCTTTACAAAGACATCTCGCTATCACATTTCATTTTAATCGCTTCTAACCTTTGCACTTTACTTTATCTAGCCATTGAGCATGCCGGAATAAGCTTCTCGCATCTCTTCCTTTGATCCTATTCTTGATAATTATGGCACTGTTTAACTCTTCTACAGTAAGTGAAAGGCCATTTGTCTAGAGTCCGATGTATACCATCTCACTTCTTAATGCATAATTACGAAATGTCAGGACCTGTTTAGGAAAGCGCACATTTCTCTGATTCTCACTTCTTCAATTTACAATTTGATTTATTTTAAGTATGCTCACTACATTCTCATCATACAATGCACTTGCCTAGCTCACTACATTCTTGTTCAAAAAAAGCGTTTGCACATTGGTGAACCCTTTGAGACCATTCAGACCCCACTCAGTACCAATACCACTCTCTTTATGGCCACCAAAAGCTGCCATGGGCGACAAATCAAAGTGAGTATTCACCCATACATTACCCGCATGCATCTCACGTGCCACGCGATTTGCCTTTTCGAGGTCATTTGTCCAGACCGAGGCGCCGAGGCCCATAGTTGTGTCATTTGCGCGGTCAATCACATCTTGTTCGTCTGTCCAAGACAGAAGTGGGACAATAGGTCCTATTGATTTCATATCAACGATGAACTCAATCAAAAGCATAGGCAACGATACGTACCAAATGGTTCCTCGACAACAATACGCGACTTCTCCGCAGGACGATCAATCACTGTAGGAGTAATGAAATAGCCCGCTGACGGCGCGACCTCTCCCCCAACAGCAACCTTCCAACCTTGCTCTTTGATATCAGCAAAGAAAGTCTTGACACGCTCGTATTGCATGCTATTCTGAAGTGGCCCATGACTGATACCATCCTGAGACCCATCGCCGATAGTAAAGGCCTTCACAGCCTTCACAAGCGCCGTCTTGAAAGCTTCGAAAATCGTCTCGTGCACGTAAATTCTCTTTAAATTCAGGCAAATCTGTCCGGAGTTGAGGAAGGCGAAGAAGGCGACTTTTTCCGCTACCTTTTCGACGTCGACGTCGGGGAAGATGATTGCCGGGTCGTTGCCGCCGCTTTTGATTCATTAGTCTTGCCATGAACGGTGTTATTAGGATTGGAGATGGGAATGTATGTACAGTTCTAATGTTACTCGCTTTAAAGTCTTGCTCGCGCTCTGCAGTACCGCCTTCCCGGTGTTGGTGGAACCGGTAAAGGAGATTTTATCGATTCCTGGATGGCTAGTTATCCATGGACCGAGATTGTCGTCTCCGCTGAGAGATTGGACAACGCCGGGCGGGAAGAATTGCTGTGCTAGTTCAACGAGCTTCAAGCCACAATACGGCGTGAACGGACTATAAAAGAGCACATTAGCCGATTGTATCCTAGAAATATGGTACGAGAACTTGAATTCAGATGTCCATATGTCCGCTTCTGAGATACATCCTGTTAGACTTACGAAGGTTTCACGATAATAACATTGCCAGTCAAAAGCGCAGGGGCAATCTTGCCCGTCGCAAGAAGAAGTGGAAAGTTCCAAGGAACGATGGCACCGACAACACCAAGTGGAGTATGACGGGTGACAATGGTTCTTTGTGGAGTATCCTCGATCACGTCCTCGGGAATTGGGATTTGCGACATGCCTCGCATCCATTCTATGGCTGCTTCTGTTTCGGCTTCCGCTTGGGGAATCTAAACACCATGGGCTCAAATTAAAATTGAATACTTTAAAGTACACAATGGGGGTATCAAGATATCGCGAGGATGTGGTAAAGCCCATTATACTTACAGGTTTCCCCTGCTCTGAAGTGAGTAGATCCCGGAAGCTATTTCTATTCGTGTCCACCGCATCTGTAAATGCAAGCACGGCCTTACGTCTTTCCTCATAGGGCGTATGAGACCACTTCTTAAAGGCTTCTTTGCCTGCCTTGACTGCATCATCCAAGTCCTTCTGCGTAGCCACAGGAACTTCTGCCTTGTTCTTTAGATTTGCAGGGTTGATGCCATGACGGGTCTTCTCGGTCGGAGCTGGTTTGCCGTTAATGTATTGCGCGAAGTTGGACTCGAAGTCTAGGGTTGCCATGTTGATTTCGTTTCCTGTGTTATTGGGATTTTCGAGGTTTGGAATAGGATATCTCGAGGTAAGGAGGAGCTGTCTGAATAAGTGAGGGGTTGGTGAGGGGAAGCTTGGTATTAAATGTGATCTTCTCGGCAGTTACTGTTCACATAATTGATAGTCTTATTTGTCTTGAATCTGTCTCAGGTCTCTAGTATTATACAAATCACCAATTGATCGTGCTACTCGTTCAATTATAGATATATTCACATTCTAGACTGAACTATATACACCATAATATGATCAATATGAGAGATATCTAGGTTCAAAACGACAAACACGTGAAATAATATCCCATAAAGCTTTCTAGACACTTACTAGAAGTAGTAATGCTTGTCTTAGAGAAACATTGTTGTGAGGATACTAATCGCCAACACCGCGGCTCGGGATACGGACCGATGCGGACCGATTCCGATAGTCCCGCTTCGCAGACAGCTCCACCCCCGCAATCCCCAAGTCCGGGGTTCTGACACTGCGGAGTCACGTCTAGTAAACGTAACGAGGGGTTTTGGTCACATGAAGCTGTCTTACTTTAATCCTCTTTGTTTTTGCGATGGCGGAGCAACTATTGTCTTGTTGTATTATCACCTTTCTCTAGGTGTACCGAAATATCAATAGGGGACCTGGTATAGAACAGTGCACGATCATTGGCGCGACGCTAGTGAGCTATATCTCAAAGTGTCTAGATCTGTTCCTCTCAGCCTGGAGTATCGATGGAGCGAGAGTGAAGTTGTCAGTGCAAGGGAAATAATATAGAATGTGGTATCATACCATAAGCTATGTCCAACGTTCGCACATTATGGGATGTTAAACAAAATCAAATGTCTCATATTTAGTACATTTCGAAGACACTGTCTTTGATGCGGCTGACGTACATATACGTCTCTATTTATCCTTCTCTTCCTCCACCGAGCATAGCGTGACTCCTTCATTCACTGCATCCCCCACGTTGCACGACGTCCTCAAGATCCCAGAAGCCTGAACATAGATAGAGATTTCCATCTTCATACTCTCAATGACCATGACCTGGGCTCCAGCTTCCACTTTACTACCATCCTTTGCGAGCATGTTCAGTACTTTGCACGGCATAGGTGCCTTGACTGTCCGATTACCAGCCCCCTTGTTCTTCTCCTCCCGTACCGCTGCCTTGCGCATGTTATTGTAGAATGAAAGGATTGTATCTCGTCGGAATTCGACCCAGTCACCGATGGCGGAGATGTGTGCGAAGATGGAAGTGGAATCGTCTGTCGCTCGGTCATTCTTGACGACTAGACAAGCAATGATTTTCTTCCCGTCGATAGAGAACTCAGTATAGTAAGGATCTGACTCGGGGTCATGCGGTGTTGTAGCAGGACTAGCTGCATCTCGAATCGGCTTGCTGGATGTAATGAATGCAAGAAATGACGGACTTGACCAAATTTCTCCCTTGCGTACAATGTTACTGGCTGCATTGTACATCGCCGTCACAGCGGTAATGGGGTCTTTCTTCGGATCCGAGGGTATGCTACTGTCGTCACCACTCAAAGTACGCACATAGATCTGGTCTGCGCCAGTGACGCTGCTCAAATCGGTTGGTTTCTTCAGACACATATTGAAGACATTTTGTCCGCGATGGGATGCCTTGGATATGAGAGTGATGACCTCACTGTTTGTGTTGCAAGGATCGTAGTGCTGGTTATGGAAGCGTGGTCGTACTCCTCGGAAGTTCTTTGAGGGTTGTCCTATACGTTGCTTGCGCCATCGGAGGAATACACTAGGCAGCACCGGAAGGTATGGAGGAATCTCCACCGAGTAAGGGTTCTTTAAAAGCGTTTCCAGATGTGTGGGGATGAATGAAGTCATGTAGTCCGGTGTCTGTAATGCAGGATGCAGAAGACAGCTCTGCAAGAACAGCTGGTTGGTCCTAACTCCAACACAAGCTGTATTACGCAGTTCTTTCACCATTAGTTCAATAGCCATAGATCTCGTTGGCGCCCATACAACAATCTTGCAGATCATGGAGTCGAAGAATATGGACACATTGCCGCCTGTTTTGATAGCCGTTTCATGCCGAACAATGTAGTTGGGATCGCGTATCTCGTTGTTGGGCCTCCAGCAGAGAATATCTCCGTGACTAGGTAGGAAATTTGCTCCAGGATCCTCGGCGCACAATCTACATTCAATGGCATGGCCTCTCTGCGTGACGTTCGAAAGCTCCGGCAGATGTTGGAGCCGACCACCTGCTGCCACGTATAATTGGAGAGCGACTAGATCTACGCCAGTCACTTCTTCGGTAATAGGATGCTCAACTTGTAGACGCGTATTGACCTCGAGGAAATAAAATTTCATCGTTTCCACGTCGAGGACAAATTCAACCGTTCCTGCGCCTTCGTAGCCCAGAAGCTTCACGACCGAGACAGCTGTCGCTGACAACTTCTTTCGCGTCTCATCATCCAGATATGTGCAGGGGCTTTCCTCAATAACTTTCTGATTCCGCCGTTGCACGGAGCAATCTCGTTCGTAAAAAGAAATAACCTCTCCATGTTGATCGCCTACGATCTGGACTTCCACATGCTTGCTATTCTCAATGAATTTTTCAAGAATGCAGTCACTTGATCCAAATGATCTCTGTGCTTCCGATTTGGCTCTGATCAACTCTGACTGCAGTTGTGACATTTCTCGTACGATTCTCATTCCCTTGCCGCCACCACCTGCAGAAGCTTTGAGCATCACGGGAAACCCAATCTTCTGCGCAGCACGTTCTAGCTCTTCCGAAGCCTGGCTTTCTCCGGCAAATCCAGGAATCAAAGGCACCTCTGGGGCGTGTTTGTTCAGGTATTCTTTCGATTTCCGCTTATCCCCCAGTGTTGACATGGCAGAGCTAGAGGGCCCAATGAAGATGAGACCTGCTTGTCGCACACTGTCTGCGAATACTCCGTTCTCACTGAGGTAGCCATATCCGGGATGGATTGCTTGAGCGCCTACGTCCAGGGCTGTTTTGACTAAGAGCTCGATGTCGAGGAATGGATTCGTTGTCGCTTGTTCGATGCTCCCGAGGAGGATTGATTCGTCTGCGTCGGTGACGTGCTGCGAGCTTGCATCTCTTTATTTATCGATCAGCTTGGATTTATAAAAGTTGGGAGCAGCGAAATTCTAGACTTCAAAAAGCAAGAACGCTGTTGGGTAACGTACTCCTTGACATAGACGGCGACAGACTTCACGCCGACCTTCCTACATGTCGAAATGATACGACAGGCGATCTCACCTCGGTTTGCAATTAGGACCTTTTGAATTATTCGCTTGTTATGCGCATCTCGTGGTAGGGGCGGAATGAAGAGAGAGCGGCTTTGGACAGTGCTGCCTGTGGTATCGGAAAAAGCTCGTGGTGTTGCCGCCATGAGGGAGGATACAGGGGGTGCAGAGCGCAAATTCTCGGGAACTTAACAGTCCCTGAATATTAAGGGAGGGTAGAATTGCAATTCAATAATAATACTATCTCTGTTTTCTGCGGACAAACGCTAGGCGCTACCACCCGGCTCAACTCCGTGCAAGATAGAGACCACCCGAGTTCCGAGGGCATTGAAGATCTACAAAACAATGAAAGGCAGGAAAGATAATGAAGGTAGATCAGCCTTTGTCAAAGCTCAAATCTGTTCCACAGCGGGCAATTTCCGAGCGCGGAAAAGTGGCTAAGGTGAATAGCACGTGGGTTCGGCAACGGTCCGACACTTCCGAGTTCCGCAGGACAGGGGCTGCGGGGAGAGTAAGCTGAGATGTCATTCCTACGAGGCAGGCAAAATACTACTGCGGGGTAGAGTATCAGGTTCTTAAATCTAATTGGGTCTTTATTGGGCTATTCTTGCAGCGATTTACACTCTAGACACGGTGAATCAAACTCATGGTCAAATCCAATTCTACCAATGTCTGCCATAGGAAGACTAATTACTTAAACATGGCAATCGATTGAGAGATTGAGATACAACGGCTTTGACCTTGGAACTAATAATAAGTTACAAAGCACTTTCCAATATATGCTGTCAACTTTATTTGCCAAACCTATCAATCCAAGCATATATTCTAAACCCACTGCGAGAAATACACGCCTCAGATCCTCGCCAGTACCCTCTGGCTTTCTAGTTCCGACTGTTGAGGTCTCTTTACAACGTCAAGACAGACACCGAGCACATCTCGCGTATCGCGAGGATCAATGATTCCATCATCGATCAACATGGAACTGGTTGAATAACACTCTGCATCTTTGTACGCCGCGTCGCGCAACTTTTGACCCTCTGCTTTTATTTCTTCCTGAGATAGAGGTGTGCTTCTCGAAGACTTGGACTTGATTGTTTCCATCACTCCCGCCAATTGATCTGGCCCCATAACACTGCAGCGCCCTGACGGCCAGGTAAACAGGAAACGTGGTTTATATGAGCGTCCACACATTGCGTAATTTCCTGCCCCGTACGACGCTCCGAGAATGATGCTGATATGTGGTACTTTGGAACAACTGACTGCGGAGACTAGCTGTGCACCTGCTTTGATGATGCCCGCGTGCTCTGCCTTTGTTCCAACCATGAAGCCGGTGACATTGTGGAGGAATATGATGGGTGTGTTTCTATCAACTCATGTTAGCATAACCATGTTTTTAGGGGAATTCAGGAGACACATACTCTTGATTGCACATGCGAATAAATTGAGCCGTCTTCAAAGCCTCGGGGGGATGAATGACAGGTGTCTGATTGGCAACTATACCAACTCGATGTCCTGAAAATTCAGTAATTAGCCACTCAAATATATTTTTTACACTCCAGAAAAGCCGTACCAAGAATATTCGCCCATGAATTCAACATATTGACTCCGTATTGTGGCTTGAATAACGAGAGGCGCGAATCGTCGACGATGCGTAGCAGTACCTCGCGCATATCGAATGGCTTCCGAATGTCAGGGCTTACAATCGAGAGTAGATCGTCAACCGGGTAACGAGGAGCTTGCGGAACTGATAGAGATAAAGGTACAGTATCTTTGTGTAGTGTTGACGCCCATTCACGCGCCTTTTGGATGGCTTCGAACCTGCCCGTAGCCATAAGAATTTGGTCTGACGCATATATGTGAAATCGTCGGAAACTCACTCGTCGGATGCGACTTGATCAGCAAGACCTGTTACAGTCCCATGAATACTTGCTCCACCAAGCTCTTCCGCTTCCACTTGTTCTCCGGTCGCCATTTTCACCAGTGGGGGCCCGCCTAAGAAGACCTGAGCTTGCTTCTCCACAAATATTGTGTAATCCGATAATGCGGGATGGTAAGCGCCTCCAGCTGTCGAAGACCCAAAGACAATAGCACAAGATGGTGTCCCATTTTGAGAGCGCACTGCAAGGTCTCGAAATAATTGTCCTCCCTTGTGAAATACTCGAAACTGTTGGGGGAGGAATACGCCTGCCTGGAAGACTGCGTCAGATTTCGAAATCGTGTTACCGCACGCAAAAAGTGGTTTATACCGACTGTACAAGGGATATCAATGGTAGATTATTCTCCATGCCGATTTCCATTATCCGGTTTACTTTGATCACTATGATTTTTCCCGTCAGCAAGACACGATCAAAATGGGATGCCTTACCTTACCCGTCATCTCATTCCAGGCTCCTCCGCTCTGGGTCGGTATATGGGACATGAGAAGACAAGGCCGTCCGCTATTGCGCAATTAACAAATTAATTTACAATGTTAAGTAGGGTAACGACGCAGAGTACTATACCTCACCGAGCCTATACCCGCAATAATATTGGCGCACGAATTCGATGCTTCATTCCCCAGACCTGCAAAGGACGCAAGTTCAAGAAAAGGTGAATCGGAATCGAGAAGAAGCGCGATTCGATCCCGTGCTTTATGCAATCAGCATCGCTAAAAGTGCCGGGATAGATGCGCTGTAGCACAAAAGTCTTATCTTACGTAGCAATTGGCCTCTGCCCTGGTGTTTTAACAAAGAGTCTTCGCGGCCCTCTGAAGCAACAAGTTTGAGCTTTTCATGGAATTCCTCTAGTACCGGAGTCCACTTCTCTCGATTGGATTGGAAAACGGGTTGGTGGAGATCGAGCGTGGAATCGCCCACTGGAAAGACTTGCGCGCTCATACCGATCAATGCAGATGCTGTCCAGCAGAGCCTTTCAGGTTCATGAGTGATGCAAGCTTATTATCGATTTTTTGCCGGATGCAAGTCAGAGCGGAATGCTTAGTATGGTGCTGCATGGATCAGCTAGGGCCATGCCGGTCCGAGGCCCGGTGTAATCTACACTATGCCTTCTGGAGTGTTTGTTGTGCATTAAGTATAATTTTTTCTTGCTATTTGTTGGACCTCGGGGTTTATATTATTTCTTTTGTCCTCCCTTTCTTGTACATTGAGTTGAGCTACTGGAGTTTCTTTACCAGGCGACCGTTCAGACACCAACATGTCATCCCCGACTCTACCTCTCCCGCAAACATCCAAAGATGTGTCCATCGTACGTGGACCCGAAAGTCCTGAATTATGGAATAAAAAATTGGGTGAAGTGATCAAAGCACAAGCAAAACAATTTGGTTCTCGCGATGCTATTGTTGTTCCCTGGCAGGGTGTGCGGCTGTCATACCAGGATATAGCCGATCGCAGTAAAGAGATGGCGAAGGCGATGCTTGGGTATGGATTGCAGCCTGGAGACAATGTTGGAATCATCGCTGGGAATTGCCATCAATATCTCGAGGTGTTCCTGGGAGGTGCTCGCATTGGGTGCCCGGTGGTGGTCTTCAACAATGCGTACGCTCCTGAGGAACTTGATTGGGCGGTGGCTCATAGTGGTACGTGTTTGGAGCCTACAGCTTCTGGCCTGAAGTACAGTTATACTGATTTCTAATGGCGTACAGCTTGTAAGGTACTGTTCATTGCACCGACAATTGGGGCAAAAAGCTTGGTAAATCACGCACAAGCGGTCTCAAACGAAACCACAGCAGAGGCAGGCCTAAAGCTTATCGTTTCCCTCAAGGGATCTATTCCTAGCCAATCTGATGCGGCAGTCAAGATATCGACTTGGGAAGCTTTTCTAGGCCATGCTAAATCAATATTCATAAACAATGGTTTCCTCGCAGCTGTCGAACGTAAAGTTCGCCCTACGGATTTGCTCAACTTGCAATACACATCAGGGACAACTGGGAAGCCCAAGGCTGCAATGTTGACCCACCACAATCTAATCAACAACGCCCGCTTCAACGCGCACGCTATGCGCCTCACAGAAGAAGACGTCGTCTGCTGTCCTCCACCTCTATTCCACTGTTTCGGTCTCGTCATGGGCTTTCTCGCATCTTTCACACATGGGAGCTCAATCGTATTTCCTTCGGACAGCTTCAACCCCAATCAAGTAGTCGAAGCCATAATCAAAGAAAAAGCCACAGCATTGCTTGGAGTGCCCACCATGTTCATCGCCGAAATCGAAGCGCTTTCCAAAACCAAACACAAAATCACCACAGTTCGTACTGGTCTTGCCGCGGGATCCCCAGTCCCGGCAGCTTTGATGAAGGAACTGCGAGAGAAGATGAATGTCAAGGGAATGTTGATCGCATACGGCATGACGGAGACTAGTCCCGTGATGTTCATCACTTCACTGGATGATTCGGACGAGAAGATGTTTAATACTATCGGTACGCTTTTTCCACACAGTGCTGCGAAAGTCGTGGATCCAAGCAGTGGGAAAGTGGTTCCTCGAGGTGAACGAGGCGAGCTATGGACAGCGGGATTCGGCCTTCAACGAGGGTACTGGAAAGATGAGCAAAAGACGAATGAGGTTATGACAGTGGATGACGATGGAGTGCGGTGGATGCACACTGGAGACGAAGCAGTCATTGACTCGGAGGGTTACGGTCGCATTTCTGGTCGTATAAAGGATCTCATTATACGCGGTGAGTGAAAACATTATGATGGTTGCAAGGCTATTGGCTGATTGATTAATGTAGGAGGGGAGAATATCTCTCCAGTCGAGATCGAGGATCATCTACTACACCATCCCGGCATCACCGAAAGCTGTGTGATTGGTGTCGAAGATACGTTATACGGAGAAGTGGTTGGCGTTTTCCTCAAGGCAACACCGAACACTAAGAAGATCACGGATGATGAAGTGAGAACCTATGTTTCCGACCATCTCGCTAAAATCAAGGTTCCAAAATACATTTTCTGGTTCGGAGACGGAGAGGCTATCAAGGATGTTCCCAAGACTGCGAGTGGGAAGTACCAGAAGGTTCATATCCGCAAAATGGCGAAGGATTTGCTCAAATCGCAAACAATCAAGGCGAAATTATAATCCTTCGGAAGGAAATCCTGTTTTATACATTATCATCTATAGATATATACCTGTTTCCTCTTCAAATTTACTATGCGAAATATGTCCACATATTTACTAGGTTGTATTGTGCAAACTTATTGAAGAGACTTAAAGGCTATTTTACGATATTCGAAGATGAAATCACCATCGTATCTGAATTTCCTTCAAGATTCATGAATTAGTGGAGTATGCTCAGTTATTTCCCCATTAGGCACTCAGAGAACTAGTTGCCATGGGGAAATTCTACGACGTAATGTGACCGAGGTAAAAGTCTGGCCTACGCTGGCCGGCTGATCTGCCGTCTCCCGCCTCGTCAATATTAACTCTCGGCTTCGGTCCGTGAATTCGGATCAGCCACATCAAGGTTAGCGTCAGGTCCAGGTATTGATTGCAAGTCCAGGTGGAATAGATGCAAGTAGGCGGGTATCTAGCCGGGCCATGTAAGCAGTTCCAATTCTCGTTCCTTCTTCATCGATTGCGATGTCTGTTCGAATCGTCGAGGTCGGGCCTCGCGACGGCTTACAGAACGTGAAAACAACGATTCCGACGACCACGAAACTTGAGCTTATAGAACGGCTGCTACAAACCGGTCTTAACACTGTTGAAATCACATCTCTAGTGTCTCCGAGAGCGATTCCACAGCTTGCAGATGCCGCGCAAGTTTTGTCGTCTGATTTGGTGCAGACTTTGTTGAAGAGAGTGTCCAATCTGCGCTTGCCCGTGCTGGTTCCTAATCGCAAGGGTCTAGAAGCTGCAATAAAGCATGGCGTGAAAGAAGTTGCAGTGTTCATCAGTGCTACAGAGGGGTTCAGTAAAGCTAATATCCGCTGCACTGTCGAGGAAGGTCTCCAGAGAGCGAGAAAGGTTGCAAAAGAGGCAAGGGATCACGGACTTGCAGTTCGAGGGTAAGCTGTTTCCCCCGTTTCTTCCTCTTCAAGAAGACTTACAACATCCCGAATTTGTAGATACGTGTCATGCATCTTTGTAGACCCATACGACGGCCCAACAGACCCCGCTGCAGTTCGGTATGCAGTACGAGAGCTGATTTCTATGGGATGTTACGAGGTCAGTTTGGGCGATACACTGGGAGTGGGAACGGCAGCACACGTGCGACAGCTCATCAAATATCTCGTCAACGATGGAATCGATACAAAACTGCTAGCCGGCCACTTCCATGACACCTACGGGCAAGCATTGGCAAATATCTGGGAAGCATACCGTTGCGGAATTAGAGTCTTTGATACCAGTGTCGGCGGTCTCGGAGGGTGCCCGTTTGCGCCCGGTGCCAAAGGAAATTCCGCGACAGAAGATGTGGTATACATGTTCGAGAACGCCGGTATCAGTACGGGCGTCGATATTAACAAACTTTCAACAACTGGCGCTTGGATATCGCAAAAATTATCCAAGGCTAACGATAGTCGAGCGGGAGCGGCATTTCTACACAAAAGCTATCAATTGCCAAAGAAGGTTGCAAACACAGCTTCAAAGCAGTCCTCGCCGTCGTTGACTTGGTCCACTGTCAAGGAATCGCAAGATCTGGTCGTTCTCCGCTCAGGAGCTACCGTCAAACTGATCCTCAACAAGTCCAAGCAAGGGAACAATCTGTCTCTAGAACTAATCCATCAACTCACATCAGCGGTGAAGGATTACTCCACCGACAATTCTGTGAGACGAATCGTCATCACTGGACGCGGGAAGTGGTTCTGCACAGGAATGAACCTTGGCAAGGGTGATGCGGCCATTAATCGCAATGCGAAGAACAGTAAAGCCATGTTCGATGGTCTAAGGAACCTCTTTCAAGCGATAGAAGACTCTCCCAAGCTGACGATAGCTTGTATAAATGGGCCGGCGTTTGGGGGCGGTGTCGGGTTGGCTTTTGTCTGCGACTTGAGGATTTCAATCCCATCCGCCACATTCACTTTGTCGGAAGTGAGATTGGGATTATGTCCGGCGGTGATTTCCAAATACGTTATTCGAGAATGGGGTATCAGTTGCTCGAGAGATGCTATGCTTACAGCGCGCGCCGTTACCGCGATCGAGCTTGGCCAACGGGGTGTTCTTCGGCTCGCAGAAAGTGACGGAGAGCTCGAAGCGTGTCTAGACCGTCTTCTAGTTGAGCTCGGTCATTCGTCATCTAGTGGGTCGGAGATGAGTAAGGAGTTGGTGAAGCTTGGTTGGGCGCATCCAGGGACGAGTAAACAGGAGGAAAGGGTGGCGTCGTTGTTCCAAAGTATGATGCAGCCAGGTACAGAAGGCAACTTTGGTGTATCAGAGTTCCAAGCTGGCCGAAAGGTCCATTGGGACTCGCGCAGCCTTACATCGGGAAAGGCCAAGTTATAGAAGCAATATTGAATCGAGAATCAAATCGAGATTTCTCCAATATATCTGATTGTGTATCTAGAAAGATCCATATATGTGAAAATTGTTGATGCGAGGATTTCAAATCCGACAGTAGATGATCCGTGTGAATGTCCTATTCCTATAGCTTCAATCAAAAACACTCATCTGAAGCGCGTAGAGGGTTCACCAGTAGCCCTACAATTATCAACACATATCTTTTCGCATCTACCGTGTACTACCTCGGCCATTTAAAAATCCCCGTGAACCATCCTCACATCATCCCGATCCATTCCACTTCAGTCCTAGTCCCCAAGCCAGCCCTCGCGGCGCAGATTACGGGCCCAGGAAAGCAGCGGAGGGCCCGCTCGACATCATCCTCTTCACTCTTCCTCCGATTGGGGTCCCCCATGCGCAACGTCGACGCCCAGTTATGGCTTCGCTCTGGCAAAACCTCACTCCCGAATCCCAGCTTCCTGCGACCGAGGGTAGAGCCATTCGTCGCATACGCCAGGCATGCGTGAGTTGTAGGTATGTAATCCACCGCTAATTGTCCATACCAATATGACCACTCCGCACTCCGGCATCAGTGTGTCCCGGGATGTTTTGTTCACATTCACCGTCGCCAACCGCCCCCTGAACCTGCGCTGACGCTGACGCTGACGCTATTTACCCCGCATTATCTAGGCAGAGAAAGACCAAATGTTCAGGAGACCGTCCGCGATGTGTTCACTGCCGTCGTAGTGGTCGCGAATGTCAATATGAGCGTAATCCAGCAAACCCTGCGATTGAGTCTCATAACGCCCAGCTTGCAAGCCAGAATGTAGGTACCCACTCCACTTCTTTCACTAGTTCTTGTACCCTTGTAACCCTTTCCATACGGGCCGAGGCTGACTAACCAACTTCCACTCAGTCTGCTTTGCTCCAACGGCTCACTGCAATCGAGGCTAAGTTGGCTGAATTAAGTAAAAAGAACGAAGAAGAGTCACAGTCTGTATTCTCCTTTCTACGTGCTCTTCTGGCTTGATGATCTCCTGACAACAATTACGACAGACTCTCACGTGATGACAACTCTCCGGGCGCTCTCGTAGAGGATGCATCTCCCAGCTCATCACATCAATCACATCAATCCAAAGATTCTGCTGCGCTTTCCCATTCATCCCGTCGCCCTTCTCAAAGTAACCATCGATACTCTCCCGAGACAATAAAGTAAGACGATCCCCACATTCACTTCTCCCTCATTTTCCCCAAAGACTGACGATTAGGATCAGGCGCTTCAAAACCCTTCCACCTCCCGCCGTGGTCCAATTCCTAGTGGACAAATATTTCCAACACGCCCACAATCAACCCTACTGTTATTTTCAGGAGGCATCATTCAGACAAAAGCTGAGTGATGGATTGTTACCGCAATGCTTGCTCTTCGCTATACTAGCCACCGCCCTCCGATTCACGGAGCACGATTATTATGGAAATCTGTCGAGAATAGCAATCGACTCCTACGCCAGAGAGGTATGGCTTTCTGTACTGAACGAGCATCTAGCATTTGAAGATGACCTTGATCTCGTCGTCGTGCAGACGACGAATATTCTGGCAATTATTGACTTTACTGGTATGTGTCTAGCTTGCAAAAGCTTCTTCCCTAACTTTTCGACTGGCAATGCTTTGCTAAGAATTGAATAGCCGGTCGGACAAGCTCAGGCTGGTTGAAAATTGGCTTATCTGTCCGCATCTCACAAGACCTGCAATTGGCAAATGAGCCTCCGGAATGGCTCTCGCCGCTTGAGCGGGAGGAACGAAGACGTGTATTTTGGTCAGTCTATCTCTTGGACAAACTGGTGTCATGTGGCCGAGCTCGCCCTCCTGCCATCGCCGATGAGGATTGTCATGTACAGTTTCCTTGCGAAGAAAGCGAGTTTCGGGTTGGTAGCTGGACAGAAGCACCCACACTGGGGCAATTCGTGAATTGGAACAATAAGGACCGAGTCGGCCCTGTGAGCAGCTTCGCCTGCACCATCCTCGCCGCATCCGTCCTCGGTCGCTGTGCCCGGTATGCACTCCACGAACGCAAGACAGACGAGATTCCTCCCTGGGATTCACGATCCGAATTCGCCTCGATCAATTCTTATTTGCTGCTCATCGAGAACTATCTTCAGATGAACAATCGAAGCATCGAAAGTGTTCGAAATTTTCAACATTTAAATGGAAGCTTCGATCATCAATCTACGAGTCACACGGTTTTTGCATTGACCCTAGTCGAAACATGCCACTGCCTTTTACATCATCCCTTTCTTTTGAAAAGTCGCATATTGAAACCCTACTCCATCATCCCTGTAAAGTTCCTTGCACAGGCCTTTCAAACAAGCTACGAGCATGCTCGAAACCTCTCTAAACTCCTTGCTGAGGCCAATGATGCTGGATTTCAAACGCAGTCGTCTTTTTATGCTTACGCTACCTTTGTCGCCGGTGGGATTCTGTCTATGAATCTTCATTTCCAAGAATACAAACTAGGGGCCGTGACTGAAGAAGTGGAACAGTCCTACAAGAGATGTCTTGAGATTCTAGGCGGTATGGGTAGATTATGGAATCACGCTTCGAAGATGGTAATGTCCCCTTCACACTGGATGTTTTCTTTTTCTTTCCATTACTGATCACTTAAAGGTATCGCGCCTTCATTCCTTCCATTCGAAATCAGGTCACCTCAGCTCCATCTTGGACCCCCACCAGCCCAACGGCGATCTAGACCCGGAATCCGAAGCCAGTCTATGGGTCATGGTCGATTACGCTAACATAAGCTCAAGCACCGAAGTCGTCAGTGTCGATTCCTGCTTCGAATTCGAAGAGGACACAATACCAGCCCTCCAGGATTCACATCATCAATACGATCCACCGGATTCAACGTCAAACTTCTACTCGATGTCAATCGACGAGTTGATGCCGGATCCGATCCCTGATTTCGAAATTTCCTCGCTGGATTATCTTGACAGGCCACCTGTCGCTAGGTTTTGATCTTTGGGCTCATGCGGGAATCTAAACAAGTCACAACCTGACTCACGCACTTCCTGATGTCCATTCTCCAAGGAAACGCAAGTCCGAATGTTGGATCGTCAAAATGCACACTCCAGCAGGAACGCGCACGATCTCTCATATTAAGTTTAACCGAGAATAGATGAGGGGTCTTAAAATATACTCTCTGGCGCGGATATGCAGCCCCAACAGAGATATGGCGCATCTCGGACTCGAAACTATATTTTGCTTTCCAGGTGTGGATTTATAGCAAATACATAGTACAATGCCTCCGGAGAAGCTCTATTGGAGTTGGTATTGCGCAGAGAATGTTGCACTGGCCGGGAATAGTACTGGCTTCTATCTGATGACCATATCGAGCAATTGAAAGGTGCACAAAGCTTGCCAAGGGGTTTAGCCGAGAGTTTATGCGAGAAGCGTTGTTGAGTGAAGAACGGTATAGTGGATTGCCAGCGCGAGCTCCTTCATTATTTAGAAGAGTTTCACAGCTTACAGAATGTAAGACAACGGCTCGAAGATTATTTGTGACCACCGAAAGTGGTATTGGAATCAATAGGCAGGCCCCAAACATTATCTTCGGCGTATTGCACTTTGCAAAACGAGCCTCATCAATTCCGTAGCGTATGATGAATTCAATGAACTAGGATGTGAAAGGCACTATCATGACGTCGTGAACTCCCTGTCGAGCAATCGTATAATGTCCAAAATCTGCCTCAACTACCAGAATCTCCATAACGCCTTTTGTAGAATCTATAGACTGTTCAAATTCCCAAGCACTTCCGTATAAAGCCCCTCATACCAAGAGCCCGCGCCACCTTTTCCCAAATCTCCAAACTCATCAACAACCCAACCACACCACCTGTTAAATGCTTCGGTCCACACCCTGACATGATCTATTTTGATACTGCGTCCTGGCGCAGCATATTCGATTGCGGAATCTATATTCCGGAGCCACTGATCGTGTGACTCGTCCTCAAAGGCAGACCACCGAATGCTATTCTCGACCATGGTTGCCAGACCTTCCAAACCGAGATTTGGCGATGCTATCAAGGTCTTGTAAAACTCAAATGTTACATCATTAGCGTAACGGCTGGTATTTAGGGAAGTGGCGACGCCACAAGCGTGAAGAGCGGGTAATGAATGATCCTTCATGGACCCTAGCCGATGAGAGTCTTGCGAAATAGGACACGCCTCGACTAATATCTTGTTCCTCCTAACAATATCAATTAAAACCGGGTGCTCATGGAGTGAACACCCATTGGTCACCCGTCGTGTTCCCAAAAGAATCGCGTCCAACAAATCCTTGTCATCGCCAGCCCCATCACCCAAACATTCTCCCGCGTGGAAGAAAAATGGAATCTCCACGCTCTGCTTCTGACAGCACGCTCTAAACCAAAGAAGATGGGGGAGATGGTCGATAAATGGCGGTATCGAACCCCCTTGCGCAACCAAGTCAAACCCGCACAAGAAGTCAGGATACGCAGTTTTGCACGCAATGCACTCCCGCATAGACTCTTTCAGAACCTCGGTAGACAAACTCCGAGATGTGCTCCATATAATCTTTGCGCCCCAGAATCCGTAACCCTCAGGTGACGATGTGAATGATTGTACTTCTTGCTTGAAACATTCGAAAAGGTATAAATAGTTTTCGTCTAGAAAAGGATTGCCTTGTTTTTGAAAGGGCACTGTGAACGTTAAACGAAGTTCGACGTAGTTGATGCCGTCCTCTCGTAACTCGTGTAGAATCTTGCGCACGCAACGTCGGAACATTGGTTCGTTGTAGAGGAGGGTGACTACGATTGTGAAGCATGTTGTGTAATTTGCCTGCATTGCATCCATTCCTGTGTGTTTATCTATCCTATCGTGGGAGGTAATGCTGACTCTTGAGATTGCCCACGATTTAAAAGCCTCCGGCCCTCCAGGAAACGTTTTAGCAGCTTCGGTAAGCGGGACCGGAATGTTGGGCTTATATGACCGTGTCCAGATATTTGTTGACTGATGCATTGAGCCCGGGAGATATAGAAATCGGAATTGGGCACTTCTTTGCGCGCTGGCGGTGTCTAAAGATTGTGTCGATGCAATGTGAAAACCAGGAATCAGAAGAGCCTCTTGAAGAAGGAAATTCATGTCCACCATTGACTCCATATGGGCATGCAAAAGTGATCCTTTGGGCATCTCTTTCAAGATTTGGTACAATGGACCCGCTCGGAGCTGCGGCTGAGCCAGAAAGGAAGACTGTTCTGCGTAGTTACAATCACCCGAGCTATGGCTACTAAGATTCAACGGTTCTGCTGTCCATTTGCGCTTCAGTTCTTTCTGGCGGACCCTTGCTAGAATATCCGAAGCTTTGATGGCGACTGCAGACATTCTTTCCTTGAATTCCACGTCATGTCTCAGCATCTTTTCATGCTCGATGATGGCGGTCCTCTGTCGAAAATACTCTTTAATGTCTACGGGCATCGTCGGGGGAAAACCTTAATGATGTATTTGACTAATTGAAGTCTACAGATTTGATGAGTACATAGCGCTGGGGAGATTCTCCGAAGCGTTAATGGCTAAAGCGTAGACATTGAGCGTGTGCGGCCGAACGGACTGGTTCGGTAACTACGGACCGTGCCCGAAGTTCCCCGCAGACACACCAGTATGACATATCAGTCTCACGTAAACCCACGGAAGAGTCCGAAATGCTTAAGAGTAGATTACCCAGCTCTACTAAATGTCCTATAATTTGCTTCACAAATTTAATTTGACAAAGAGAACATAAACAGAGGTATTTCAAAAAATTTGAAACTCAAGCACAGGATTTGGACTTAGAGTGCGGTAGTTAAATGTCGTATAATAGTAAAACATCCAAGATGAATCCAATCCTGGTTTTTCACTGATGTTCGAAATATGACAAATGAAGTGACAAGAATATATGGAGACAATGAAACTTGATCAATTTATTGAGAAGCGAAAGAGATCATTCATGATACTTTGTTTGGAAATATTATTCACTTGAGCTGATGTTTCTATGGGATTATGATAAAGTATGGATTGTATTAGACAATAGAAGTTGTGAGAACATGACCTACCTGACGTTCTGATTACATCAAGATCAACACAACTCATAAAAACATCGGCAACCTTTTCTGCTATCGCGACCGCCGTGTTCATTGTGTTTGCTGCAACGTTGAATCGAGGTATGCTCATGTCCGCAGACTTGAGGCCTTCTACTCCAAAGGAACCCAAGCTTTGATCTATAACTGCGTTGTCCTTCTGTAGTCTCATACGACAGGTTCCCGTAGAATGCTATGTCGGTATTAACTTGGCCCCGCGCCCATTGTTTGATTGCCTCATCGTCTTCGGTTGTGTATTCAATGTCTGAAATGTTCCCAGAAGGATCTCATCAAGTCGAACTGGCACTAGAGTTGGGCGCAAACTTTGCATGCAGAATCTCTACTTCACCAAGGTAGTTCTTTCAACGACGGAAAACCTCCCTTTTGCTTCTTATAAGCCACAGGTGCTTCAAGATGACAACATCCTTGGATCCAGAGAAGGAGCCAGTTTTGAAATCTGGTGCGTCATCTAGTTCACGTCCCATAATATGTATCGATCCACGAGACAAGGTGAATCCCGTAAACACTCACCTAGTAAGATACTGTCCAACTGGAACAAGAGTCTGGTCTGCAGGGAAATCAATAAGGTTTGATTCTACTGGAGGCTCACAAATTGACCAGCACTGTTAGCAGCAGTGGCTTCTTCTCGTTGTCCTTGTACTCTTCTTACCAGGTTTCTTGGAATGTCGACCACCTCTGAGTCGGATGGTCGAAGTTTGCCCGTGACGTCCCGAGCGTTCCAACCAAGAATTGAAGCACTGTTCAGAATTGCCTCAGTAGCGTTCAAGCGGCCATATAAGAGGGAATCGAGAGTCTCGTTCTCGTTCAGGCTGGGAATGATACGGGTATGCGATGAGCCACTTATAAATAAACGTACTTTCAATATTTTACAAATTTTATTAAAAGTAATTTGTATTATAATGGTAATAAAAGATATTTGACTAGTTTCTAATTAGATCCAAGTAGTAATGTATGCCCTGCTTAAAGGCACACGACTCTCGTACATGACTAGCTATATAGGACGCCTGCGCCCGTTACATGACCCATGGACACAGAAGATATTAAAGCCTAGGAGCATTAGATATATCAAGGTCACTCAGAGGCAGTGAGTGGGTCGAATCGCATTGACAGAAACAATCAATACTGTGCACTAGATGGGTTTGGAGCGATTCCATAACCTCCACCACGCTGGGTCTGTGCTGCCTCTCGAGCCTAATCATCGGCTCGATACACCTGCGATATATGGGTGCGCTTGATGGAAGAAAAAAGTCGTGAAGGCGGTGGACGATTGAAGAGTAGGGTTTTGAAGGCGGGAGCAGGTCGCGGAGTGTGCTGATGTCTTTGCCGTCCAAAACTGTGAGCATTTCGACGAAGACGAAGCCTAGCGCGAAGATGTCTGTTTTTGTGCCGTTTTTGGGCGTGGGTCGGTTTTCGGTTTCGTTTTCGTAGGTCGAAAGTACTTCGGGTGCGGCGTATAGTCTTGTGGCTAGTACGCGGCTCTCGGTTGATGTGGCTTGATTGAGGGATATATCTTTGGAAGAGCCGAAATCAGTGAAATAGATGTGGCGTCCGCGATGGATAATGTTCTTCGGTTTGATGTCTCCGTGTATGATTCCACTCGTGTGAAGATATGCCAAAGCCGACGTCAGGCACTTGGGCCAGCTCTGAAGCCAAAGCCGATGTTGATGAGCATGAACTTCCACATACTTGGTAAGGAAAGCGTCGAGGTCATTGTCGCCGACTGGAAACATCAAGAGGAAGTAGGAGTGCGGATATCGTTCAGCCTCACGATAGGAACCGATCAATTTCACAATATGTGGGTGATTGACTTTTCGTAGTATGGAGATCTCGCGTTTGATATCAAGGATCCGTTTGTCGTGGCCTCTGCATTGAACAATGATGCGTTTGCGGACCATGCTGAGTCCGCTTCGCCCACAACGAACTTCCTCTACTACGCCGTTCCGCCCTATGCCGAGGAACTGACGGCCTGAGAGACTGACTGATGTTTTGAAGTCTTGGTCGTCGTCGGGAAAAGGATCATGGCCGGGTTGCCATTTACATAGATGGGCGATACTTGTGCTGTCTAAGGAAATAATATTTTCGCTGTTCAGACGCACTGCTGGCTGTTTGTCGTGGTAAAGCCTAACCAAAGGATCGAACAAATTCTGAAGGTTGGTTACCAATTTTGCGTATCCTTGCTGTAAGTCCCGGATATGATGCCGAGACGTATCTAGATCATGGTGTTTGCGCAGCAATTCGAAGAATCGGGAGGATTGCAACTGACAAGACGACAATGCAGAAGTGATGAAACGTCCCACTATGTTGGACAATCTCGACCACCAAAGATTCATGGCTGAAGAGTGGCCTCTAGACTGTAAGGCGTAATTGGCTAGCGTCAAACGCATGAAACTAATAAAATATGTACACTAGATCTAAATGATATGGCTTTTACTCTTAGCGAGGGTCGGGAAGTTTATAGACATCTTCAAACCAAGTAGCAAGTACTCCAACAAATCCACGCTGGTTGGCGCAGCCACAAAGCCCAATGACATTCGTCAATACCTAATTCTAGTTATCCGGTAGTATCTGTGAGACATCGAAGTGATCAGCCTACGAGCTGTCCGGATTGGCCACCGATCGCGTATGTCTCAAGCTTCATTTTGCCAACAGCTATGTGTACTTGAGACTGTACGGTAGCTAACAGCATGTCAAAGGTCACAAGTACAAATGCATTGAGGCTTACGTGGTATTCACCTTTTGTTTCAAGCATGTCATTGGCTGACCTTGGCCCCCTCTGTACGGACCGGTCCAATCCTGTGTCTGTACTTAATCCGCCAAGTCCACCTTGCAGCCGGTATACTTTTTGCTACAACCTTATTCGTGGAGCTCGCGAACTCATGAAAAGATTACCACTCCGTGATTCATCGCCTCATATCGCAAGGACGTGTGGTATTGTAGGGATTCCAGGTCACGATGATAAGATGCTGAGAGCATTCTGAAGTAATTTCATTGCGTATGAGCAGATCCTATGAAGATGGGAGATTTTGCGGATGGCGCCGCTCAGAGCCATAGATCAATGTTCGACACTGGACACTTGAACCCATCCCTCGGCTTCCAATTTGACTCAAACATTTGCGACACAAAGTATAGTACGTCCTCGTATAGGTCTATTTCAAGAGCAGTCTTGATGGCACGTGCTGATTTCAATGTTAGTTACCTGTAGTCTTCATTGCTAGTCCGCATCAACGTACCCCGTGATTTCTCCCTCAGCAGCTCTACGACATGGTAATAAAATCCGACCTCATGAGTACTGAGATGCGCGAGTCGGGTTTTGTGTCGCTCTTTCCAATCAATCGTCAGCAGGTCAATATCGCCAATGTAATAATGATAGTGAGCGAGGACTATGTTTGCGCTATGATGGACTTCTTCGATGAACTTGGGCAGCGTAAAGCGAATCTATTCTGTTTAGACATGGCCTATTTATCAAGGTCTTCACCTTACCGGAGAATTGTGCTTGACTGCGTGCCGGTACCGATCTGCTGACCATATCGAACACAGATGCAGCAGCACAAAAGTACACAAGAATACAGTCGTGAACGCTTGCGGCTTGTTGGACAGCACAAGCCGTTGAAGGTCATCCAAAACTCTTCTTCTCAGGGGTATTATGACTCTTAAGGTGACAAGAAAGTCCCACTGTTCGATCGAGACAGGAGGCCGGAGAACACGTCCTGAGGCGAGTGGATACGATGAGTCGACAGGCCGAAGGTCCGCCGTATCCGGACCTTCAAGCCACGCAGTCTCCGTGGTAATCAGGATCGCAAACCACATTCGAAAAAGATTTTGAATGAGAACACGTTCCTCTTCAGTCTAGAGAAGATTAGCAACGATCATTTTGTCGGTGCAAGGACTTACCT
Organism: Nigrograna mackinnonii; assembly: GCA_001007845.1. NCBI lineage: Eukaryota > Fungi > Ascomycota > Dothideomycetes > Pleosporales > Nigrogranaceae > Nigrograna > Nigrograna mackinnonii. Next base: position 262,062 of record JGVQ01000133.1, read on the forward strand.
GTGCTTTTTTCATGTGTTGTCTGGCCATTTCGTATGTGATTTGTACGAGCTCGTCAGCATTCTTAGACTCTAGGTACTCGCTGATGTGCTCAAATCCTGTCTCGTCGATAATTGTTCGGAAATCTTGCGCTGCCTCCTCCATATCAACAATCGCGTACGACGGGATTTTGATGGCCTTCTTCTGTTTCCCATCCATCCATTTTCGCTCCGTCTTATCGCCTTCAATTGGCACAAAAGCTCGATGTCTCACTGTTATCTTGTAACCAGGAAAGACACTGGCACGAATGGTAAAATGCCGAATTTCAGGGGATGCCCATTGCGTAACGTTTTTCATCTCAAGCTTTTGCCATCGTGCGGTATACCCAGTTTGCCAGGGACGGTACACAGTGAAGTCTATTAGTTTATAGCGTAGGCATGGTATCTTATGGATGGTCGGTTGAGCTGCCTTGCATGGTTGGCAAGGACCTTGGAGGTCGTCTTCGTCGTATCGACACTAGGCTTAAGGTTAATGCAATCTGGAATTGGGAAGCCCGAGGTACCTTTTGTTTTTGTGCTCTGCAGCGAATACACGCTTTCATCTGTCTAGTCTTCGCTGCGTCCTCTCGATCCTTGGCATTCAAGGATCCTCGCTTTCGTTTCCCATGTGTCACAACCAGCAAGCCATCACTATCTTGTTCCTCGATTACCGCCTCATCCTCATCCTCGTCTTGGATAGGTGTGCAGAATCCACTGACACTCGTCCACCCTGAGCTCCCTGATGATGATTGATGGGCCAGTGATGGTCTATCAACTATCTGTAGCGATGTTGAGGAGCTGCCAGTAGAGTTTGGCAGACTCGCTGTACCGTCATGATAGGTTGTCGTTTCAAAATTGCGACTCAAACTGTCGTCGAATCCGGAGTCTATCGTTGGAAGCATATGTGCATTCAGATCCTGAGTGGAAAAAGTCTCGGTATACCACGACAGGTCAAAATCAAAATTGTCATCCGCTAAAAAGGGCAGTGTCTCATTTGAAGGTGCAGGCGCAGGCGTGTCACTTAGAAAGTCTGCAAAAGGATCCGCTTGAGACGTTGTTGAAGAAGGCTCCAGGTCACTTATTACAAAAAATAATCCGGCACTCTGGTCTTCGCCACTACGAGAGTCACCTGCCCTGAGCGATGGCGAATCTGTGGTACGACTTGGGACAGGTCCTGAGCTTGTACCCGTTGGATCGCTTGCCGCCTGCGTTTTTTGTTTCTTCGGTCGCATGGTCGTGGTCTTGCTAGGATCCTTTCGACGTCTTTGCCGACCAAGCAGCGGCTAGTTCTTCAGGTCACTTGGGCCATATATGGATAGCCTAGGAGCATCACTTACCAGCGACGGAATTGGCAGTGAATTCGGACCCATTTTTGCGGGCCGGGTGTTGTTGCTCCTGGTGAAGTTCTGGGCTAGGAGGCAAACGGATGGCGAGGGAACGTGTACGTGAACGTGAAGGTTGAGAATGACGACGATTCCAGATCCTATTCCATGATAGTCACCTGACGTCTGGGAGGTGTTACCTCGGACTGGCCAATCAGCACTCTGCGACTAATCCGCCGCGCTCTTGGTGGGGTTCGCTCGCCACACCGGTTGCCCTTTGCACTCTGTCAACTACTCACAGCCTTCCTTGTATCAACGAGTGTTCCTGACTGGACCATGAGATGCACACCGGTCGGTCCTTGGGGACATGGCGGAAATGTGACAGACGGCACCCGGAGAAGCATGGACCAATGGCGTTGCGTGCTAGACTACTGACTGAATTGTATACATGTACAAAAGGGAACCCAAAACCATCACACCAAAGCATACCAACGACCCCGGCGCTCCATACACTTGCCAGATCATCCCTCCTGCTTTAGTTGTTCGTCTCCTCTTGGTCCATATGCCTCCAGCTTGTCGTCGTGCCAATTCCCAGCAGTCACCATCTTACTCTCCCGGCCCAAAAACGACGTCGTATTCTCCGCTCGCATGAAGTAACCGACCGTGAACCGCTCCTGAAACGCATGCTGCTCCAACGGTGCTACGCGGTGGAGGGCTGATTTGAGTACTCCATTCGACATGAATTCCAGCGTATCTCCGACATTCACAATCGCCACACCCGGCCTGGTTTGTATATGCTCCCAAGGACCGGCTTCTTGAAGACGCACTTGGAGGCCCGCCTCCGCATGGAACAGCAGACTAAGGCAACCCAGATCTGTGTGCGCCTTGTGGCCAATCTGCGAATCATGCTGGGTCTGCTTTGCGTACTTCAAGTATTCCATTGCTGACTTCGAAGCCTCTAGCACACGATTATTCTCCTCGAAGCGATTACAACCATCCAATTTGAGTTCATTCGACAGTGCCGTCATGACATCTAACCCTATCTGATGTGCGGCAACGACAAATTGTTCAAACAATTGGCCATGCTCGAGGACTTGAGGAGGGAGGACATCTGATCGTACGACCAACTCGTCCTTTAGAATCTGGCTTGGTTAGTAAAGGTATATTCTTAACATGACAGGATTACTTCCTCGGAAGCTTTCATAACCGTCTTTAGTCGCCTCGCCAACACCCGGATCAATACCCAGTGGCTTGTAGCCGGTCTTGTTTCTGCCACGCCAATACTGCATCTTGGTGCCCAAGTCTTGGTTGTAGAACACCTTGATTAGCTCCAAAGACTCCTCCCATTGGATCCCTTGTCGACCTGTATAGTCAAGATAGAAAATTCCGTCATTGGAACAAGCTGATAGGAGATCACAACATTCGGCACGGTCTCCAGAGACGATAGCTTCCAGATTGATGGCACGCATATTGGCCACCCCCACAGTCTCTTTTATTGCCAGCATCGCATCTAATAACTAGTATTAAGCCTTTCGATAACGCTTCGGCGACTCTTTGCTCAAGCCTGATGGGCATACGTCTACTTTATGTCGAACCTCGATCGACAATCGCCGCGCTATGTTGTTAACAAATACTGTCGCTTAATATTGGCCTTTCCGGTCAAGCAATTCCGGTCAAGCCAGCCTGGTGGGACATTGGTGGCGGCTTATTTACTGATCTCCACGAATCATCCAGCTGTCTGCAAGCACACCTTCATGCTTCGAGACGAAAGCAGTACCATCTTGGGGTCTCACTGGGTGGGGTACCAAGGAGTCGACTGCGGGGCTTTTCACAAATTTGCCAGCGTGTGACCCATCCTCAACGTGCAAGGCTATTGTCTTCGAGCAAAACCATGAGTTTTGACTTTTACGAAACACGATCTTCTGTTTATAGGCTCAAATAAGTGGTGTCGAGTAGGTCAGGAGCCTCCACAGCTTGCAATGACCATTTTCGAGCAGCACGGCAGTTTGCAACGCCTCTTCAGCCAACTATCGTTGAAGAATTGGAGAGGCTCGAGGCTGAGGCACGTCATACTGTCTCCTTCCTTATCATCAGTTAGACTTAACCATGGGTCGAAATCTCTACATTTCTACACGCGAAGTAAAATGGAGAGCATTATACAAACCTTCGCACCCCAACTTGATAGCAAGGAATACTTGGCGGCTGCATCAGTTTTTCCCATGCGAGTTAGCACTTATGTACTGGAAAACCTTATCGACTGGTAATAGAGCAGCCTTGAGGGACAGCAAGGCATGAATTTGACATTGAAGCAGGACAAGTGTGCCCGACGATCCAATGTTCCAACTTGTGTTTCCACAACCGGGGATGCTTTCGAAGGATCATCGACGGATGATGCTTCAGGAGCTATCAGATCCAGCGAGTTCACGTTTGAAGCTACGATGTGTAGCGGAGCGGATCAGAGGAACACTCAATGCACATCCCGCAGGCCAAAGAGAAGAGAACGTTCCGATAATCGATGGCAAGCCCATGTCTGGATTACAACATAAGTATAGGGAGACAGTACTGTTTTTTCCTATGCAGGTAATTGTCATGCACTTCTATAAAGACTAAGCTAATCTGATCAGGGCCAATTCTGCCACTCGTATTGCAATTATTGCTTCCGGTGGGCTCAATTCACATCAGTGGGATCCGCACAGCAGTTTAAGTCTAGCGATATGCACGTCCTACCCAGCTATCTCTCACGCCATCCTCAAGTGAGCGATGTGCTTTTCACTGGCGGAGATCCGATGGTGATGTCGGCTACCGCGCTAGGGGGATACATTGTACCGTTATTGAACACTGCGGAGACCGCAAATTTGAAGACGATCCGCATCGGCACAAAGTCTCTCGGGTTCTGGCCCATGCGATATATTTCTGATCCTGATGCTAAGGATATCTTGAAACTGTTTGAGGACGTTCGGAGATCTGGAAAACAGGTCTCGATTCAAGCGCACGTCAGCCACCCTAGAGAACTTCAGACACCGGCCGCTAAAGAAGCAGTGCGGCTGATACGTATGACCGGTGCACATATCAGGTCTCAAGCTCCGTTGATCAAGCACGTAAATGACTCTGCCGACTTATGGAAAGACATGTGGCGCGAGCAAGCAGCATTGGGCATAATTCCATACTACATGTGAGTCTCACACGAAGAATGCGCTAAGCACGTTGATGAGTTATTCAAGGTTTATCGAACGGGATACTGGACCGCATCACTACTTCTCTGTTCCTCTCTCCAGAGCTTACGACATCTTCACTCAAGCATATCAACAGGTTGGGGGGCTTTGTCGCAGTGTCAGAGGACCTTCCATGTCTTCCTCGCCTGGAAAAGTATCCATAGTCGGGATAGAAGAAGTGAATCAACAGCGCCTCTTCGTACTCAAGTTCTTGCAGGCTCGGGTACCCAGCTGGACGAAACGCGTCTTCTTCGCGGCGTTTGATCCTCGCGCTACCTGGCTTGATGAGCTTAAGCCGGCGCTGGGTGAACATAAATTCTTCTACGAGGAAGAGTATAGTAAGGTCAGAGAGCAATATCGAGAGTGCTCATCAGGGCAGATGAACTTTTAGAGTCAAGGAAATTTCTCAATAAAAATCTTTTCAATTTATTCCTATAATACTCTCTAGACATAATGATATGAAACCAGAAAATTGTAGTTTTAAATAACGCCTGTAGTTTCGTCTCGGTGCAGTGCGTGCATGACACAAGTGCGCAGATTATTCCCATTCCTTGATTGTCAAATGACCTTTCAAGTCCCGTTCGAAGGCTAAGCACTAATATCCGATCTGATTCGTGCTGGACGCCGTAAATGGCAATCTCAATAACCAAACTCGTCTGTCACGTGTTGGGAAGCGGAGCTTGCCGAGTCTGCAGGCTTGGAAGTGATCTAATAATGAGTTCTCCGCTATTCATCGGATATCGGCACGTAGAGTAACAGCCGATTAACCTATGTACTTAGTCAGCTATAAATAGAGTACTACGCTATGCTGTCCTAAAACTCAAGGATTTATGGTTAAAGGTTGTAAGCCCTTCCTCTAGCCTTGGATGCCTTGAAACAATACGATCAGCCCTGCCACCGGAACCACAGTCCGACGATAAACGGGTCGTGGGATCGTGAGGTCCAGGAGTATATAGGAATAATGGGAGAAGCTGATATGATCAAGTGGCCAGAAACGATATGGAAATTACGTACTCCGTAGTAGACACGAGTACTTCGCGTCTAGATGACATTCCTTTGCTTGAATCTATACACGAAGTGCAAGTGTCGCATGAAATCTAGAGTAGCTATATCCTACATGTCCGGGGTACAACTCCAAAGTCCATACCTGCTCTACTCTCGATCTCGACGCCGAATCTAACGGCCGCACTGTGCGATTGCATCGGCTGGGCAGGGCGAAGAGATTACTTGTTTGATCTTTCAGCCTTATCCGCAACTCCTCTTGACAGGGAGGTGCACGGAGCAATGGGCATATAGGGGCGAGGCTAAAGACTCTGTAACAGGCCCCTACATCAACCTAACCTTATCATAGGAAATGCCAAGGTTTTGCCAACCATTCCCTATACACAGCCTCGTCTCAACAGACGACGACAATCATGAGATGACAGGGAAAGCGTATTGATCTGCTTTGGCTCCAAGATTAAAGCCCAAAGGCAACCTTGACAAGCTCCAGTTTTTACGTGACAAGCTTTTTCCACGGTAGAAGACAGCAGATTGAAGTCGCAATCCGACCATGGTATCCCAGTTCGCCATTATGCAAAGGTAAATCATCTAATTTAATTATTTTCAGAACTTCAACCGGGAAGCGTAAAAGGTGGTGATGGTGGATTCGGGCTCAGAGGGTATATAAACGACTGAAGACGATGGCGTTATCGTAAAGACACCACTCGCATTCATTCATTCTCTCTTCTCCGAGTCTGTTCATTACACTTGTGTCATTCATTATCACAACATTCATTCATTAGAATAGACGTATTTAATTCCTCAAAATGCGTTCTCAGTCATCCCTTGCAGCCCTCGTTGCGCTCCTCCCCCTCGCGCATTCAGTGGCTATCGACCTTTCCCCGCGCACTCCTGCAAACAATGCTCCGCGAGACGAAATTCACCGGGACATCATCCGTCTCATGAAATGCGCCAATCTCGTCAAGATTGAACCCGATGTGGGCGGTTATGAGAGGGGCCAATTTGCCTACTGGAGTGATGCGGCTTCGACATCGTCACCCGACGACCGCGTCGTATTCGACATGAATGATCGTATTGAGGATAGCTTCTGGAACGGTTATGGCGGAAATGAGTATGGCGGCAAGACCGAGCAGGGTGAGTTTGTGAATTACACCGATCCAAGCATTGTTTAGTTAACACCGAGTTATAGGTGCCGACATGGTTGCTAATGTCGAGACATTGGACAATGTCAAGCCAGACAAGGGTACTTTTGCTGGAATGGCAACCCGCACCATCACCAAAGATGGTACAACTACTACGAACCAATACAACTGCTTCGTCAACGAGGAGTTCGAGTACGAAGACGACAAGATTGAACGGGATGACGGACTCCACCCGGACGGCTGGGGCACGTGTACCTCGTACATTGAGTGTGTCCAGAAGGACGGCATGAAGCTCCAGTTTCTCGCATCTGACGATGTTACCACTGCTTGGGAGCTTCAGCCCGGCAAGGAGATCTACACCAAGTTCGACGAGGTTTACTCAGAGGACCAGGGCTTGTGCAAGGAGGACAAGCTGTCCATCGACGCAAAGGAAAACACGTAAGTTCCACTCATTCTTTCTGCTATGAACATACCAATTCCATCCATAATCACATGCCCATCGTATTCCCCATTCAGACCATCTCATCTAATACTCCTCAGTTGCACGGTCCAATTCCAATGCAACTCGCACGGCAATCCCGAAGTGATGAACGGTCTCCGCGAAGAGCTCGGCAAGATCGCTTCCTACCAGGGCATCACCAAAGAAGAGGAAGTCGACGCCCGAGGTGACGGCCAATGCGAGCTCCGCGGTGACTGTGTCACAGACGCCACCGAGACTCATCGCTCTGTTCCAAATGTGATCAACCTTGCCGCCCACACCATCAACGACGACGGAGGTTTCAACGCTCCGATCGCGGAGATCAAGGCTATTGTTGAGTGCGAGGAAGACGAGTCCAAGACAGATACTATCTGTGGTGGAATCTCGAATGTTATCAACGCCGGTGGCATGATCAAGAAGTTCAGCGATCTGGCTGAGTATGCTGGGTTGGTTGTGGAGATTGGATGCATGATTGCGGGAGAGGTCGAGTAGATGGAATAAAGATAGAGTCTTGAGCAGTCTGAAGGTGTTGCATATGTTTTCTCTTCTTGTAGTATTTTACTTCGAATGGGATTTTAGACATGGTGATGGTTCACACCTTGCTGCGTAGATTTGTAAACCTTCAAGTTCAAAATATACTTACTATGATTGACATCTCTCACATTAAGTATCTTGCTTGTTATACCTGCTTGTTCTGTTGATACCTCTCGCACTCATCAAGTCCCTTTTGCCACGACTATTCTGATATTAGACTTCCTAGCATCATCGAATAGATGACACTAAATACCAAGGCCTCATGACCTTTGATGATGCTGAGATTATATCTTGATGTAGGAGAGCGTTTGGCTTTGTGTCGCCATTTCGAGTTCCCTCGTTCTTAGTGATGGTGTCCGAGTTGTAGGACTTAGATAGACAAATACCTCAAAATAACTTTTGATATAGGAAGTCTTGTAATCGAGCGTACCGGACAAACATGTTTAAGATATCATTGCGGTGTTCTTACTTCACACGTGCTCTGGGTCCCTATGCATGGCCTGGATCCTGTGGGAATCCTGTGGCCGATATGAGTGACGGACAGGTCTTCACGTCACGCTGAAAAGGCTGAAAGAGACGGCGTGACACGGCAACTTCAGTACTATGTATAGTGATGCAACAGCCCAAACATTTCAAGACTCAGATTGTCTGAATGCTGGGCTACATGGGCTTGTATCATTATATGCGACCGAAAGAGATAGCATTGGTCATTTTGGGTAGCAACATTTCTCAAAAGAACGGAATTATCATGACGGCACACCAGGCTGACGCACCAGGCTGAAGGACCAGGCTGAAGGACCAGGCTGAGGCTGTGCACACAAACTCGTGTGACTCGTAGTATTTGCTCGCATTCGTCCCCGCATATACGAGGACTCATATGCAGGTTGCTTGCAGTAAACACAATCCATGACTTCCCAACATAGACAAGGCTTCGGGATGCGTTGGAAGTGCAAACTCACTGTCAGCATGGAGACCGAAGGACTCTTACGCCTGGAACCCTTTAACCAACCACTCGCGGTCAATGATGCCTGATAAGAATCGGTGCTATGTTGGTGTGCGTTTAAGACGTTGGTTATTGGACACCTACGGCAACTTAGGGTTCTTCAAAGAGTAGCGAGCATTCACTGTCTTATGATGATACTTGATGAATCCTTAGCCTTGTTGACTCGGAAACATGTTAGTGTACGAACTTGAGGGCTAAAAGGCGTTCTAACACGTTTAGAGCAATTGCTGATTGTTCTTTTTGTTGTTCTTATCATGATCCCTGGCCGTATTTCTATTCCTATGCCTGCTTGCATTCCTTCTGTGGCTACTAAACTACAGCCTTTCTTATGTTATTTTGAGGTATAAAGCAGTGAGCACCAGCGTTGGTCGTTTTATTCAGCTTTATCTCGCTCTCATGCCTAGCGGACCTTCTACAAGACTTCTTTGCACGGTTTTCGTCGTATCTAGTAACCGAAATGTCTGAGCTGGATTCCAAATATGTTAAACGTGGATACTGGGTCAATCTAGATCATGGGAAAGTGATGGGACAAACTCTCACGACCGACACAAGGACCGGAAACATCATCGTCGCGCTCCTAGCCGTGCTCACCACCCTCGGGCTTACGCATCTTTGGCATCTGCTTACCTTTATACATCACCAAATCCGTGCTAATGGTAAACCTTCCGACGGCCTCTTTAGACAACAGCAGGCACTTTTACGGACCTTTCCGTCACCGAGTACCCTTCTAGCTAATTCAGTCAAGCTTTGGTTTACCTGGCGAGGAACTAGCGACCGAATAAAGTTCTGGACATTTGGTTCCACGACCTTTTCAATTTTATTTATCGCAGCATCTTTAGCAGCTAGTATTTTCTCCTCGTATGTTGTGTCGAGCACGAACCTAGTGGTTCTCGTGAGTAGCCCACATTGTGGGCTACCAGGCGGCGAGTCCACTACCGCTTCGAACAGTTACAGCGCGACTCTCCTATCAGCTGCTGAGTCGTACTCTTCGGACTGCTATAAGACAGGAGATTTACCGAGTCGATGTAATATTTTTCATCAGCCTAAAATACCCTTCACTACAGAGAAAGCGGCATGTCCTTTTTCTAATGAGAGCATGTGTGCGGTAGACGCAATTGCGTTTGACTCCGGCTTGATTGATGTGAACAGCGTATTTGGATTGAATCTTGACGTTAAAGAACGTATCCAATATCGCAAAAGAACTACTTGCTCGGTCTTACCTCTTGAAGGCTATACTAGGATCACTGATGGCTCGTCAATATCCCCGCTAGCCCTTGGTCGACCTCCACTACGGCAGGAGGAATTTATCCAGTATTTGTATGGTGGGTCTCAGGCGAGAAATTACACTTTCATACAAAGTCGCTACAGCGCTAACATCACGAAAAACTTTCACGCTGGGTGAGTATTCCCACAAATGCTGGCCAGGGTTCTTATACTCATCAACACAGGCGTACCACCCAGTACGAAGACGCCGATCCGCAATTCGAGAGCTCCTTCAGGGCACTTCCCGGATTACAAAGTAAAGATGCGGACTTAACACTGCGCCTTACCGCCAAAAATCGTGTTCGTTACTTAGAGCCGGTGGACGACCCATTGTTCGCAGCGCATGATCAGAACGTATATGAGGATTTCGGACGATCAGTCAATATTACGACGTACGTCTCGGATTCCCCGGGCACCATGATAGGATGTACTTTGCAGGTGGGTGGGATTGAGCCGTGAATCATGCTTAGGGATCCTGACTTAATTATCTGTAGTTTCAATACTGTTACAGAAACTCTTCCTCTAGCAACTTCTGTACAGAACTTCGTAGTGGCCCTGGTATAAAAACAGCTGATATTTTCCCGGGTGCTAATGGAATGCAACTAATGGTGCTCTCCCTCTTGTCAGTCGCGGCGGGKTTTATTCAGATATCTGACTCCCAGCAATACCTAGCACAATTAGAACTCATGGATTCTGAGGGTATCATTACCTCTCTGCCTGATGATCAATGGATCCGAGAACTACGCGGCTGGGAAAGCACAGTATGGGCAGCGCATCAGGTATACCTTGCGGACTATGCGATTGGATATGCTGTTCGCGCGCCAGGTTTGGACGGCTATATTGTCCCTCCTTCAACCGAGGAAGAGGAAAAACTCTGTTCGACGCAGAAGATGAGAAAACAGGGAGGATTTGTGTCAGTTTATTCACACTAGCTGCAGTTACCATGACTGAACTTGTTGTAAGCTAACTATGTATCTAGGAATATCAACTACTTTGGTCTAGTATTTACGATTGCCATTAGCTGCTCAATCATTCTAATTGACCTACTATTATTTCCCCTCCTCGTCTTCCTCAAATCACGCCAGAAGGTGCCAGGCCAGCGACTTAGCCGTTGGATTCAAGACGGCATTTTCCAGCTACAGCGTCGCGCTTTTGAGGCAGATGGTCAAGGACCCTGGAAGAACCTACAAGAAGAGATTCCTATCACTGATGGAAAGGTTGATCTTTCTGACCTTCCCGTCGAGGGACCTGTGGATCTCACGACCGTCGAAGAAGGGAAGGCTGTTAGTCCGACTAGTCAAAGCCAAGGGGGAACGGAAGAAATTGAGGTGCTCCATGTTGAAGAACATAAGGCACCGCAGCAGGCACCACAAATTGAGCAATTGGAAACAGTCGATTCTACACATCAGAGCGAGGTACAGAGTAGGGGACACGAGGGACACGAGGGACGCGAACATGGTGCAGTCAACGTGATGCGTAGCGACGACGAAGACGGACAGAGGGGAGAAGGATCGCAATGAATTTTCAGGAGTATGATATGTCGAAATGATTAAACTGCCGAGTTGATTTCACAACAGAAGCGCACCTCTTTCAATCCATCTGTCGCTAGTACTTATGTTTACTCAAATTGTTAATTGACCTTCTGCTTTCGAGTTTGCAAAGGTGCGAATAATGGTAATCTATCGGATCTTCTAGGATCTCACGTATATGGGTGAAAACCCCTCTTCATGTTTCACGTTCATTGAAGTAACAAGCTACGGATATCACGATGCATTAGCAAGTCCAGTATGATAGCAAACCAGAATAGCGGAGGCGCTGTTATAAGTACAATGAAAGCTAATACATGGAATACTACATGCATTTTGTCTAGAAAGACTAGTTGGAAGTCTTGACAGTATCCGGAGCGGATGGCATGTCAAACGAAGGATGCTGTAGCATCTCTGGATGGGCTTTCACATGCGCCTGTTTAGTAAAAGCATAATGTATCATGCGTTTTGTCTCTCGGACATGTATTACTCAAAGCAACGGGAAGCTAAATAGCATCTGGCAAAGACATGCAAGCGCAAGGTCGTCGAAATATAGCTTCACTTACAATCACAGACTACATGACCAAGGTGTCGACATGATACGCGTCCGGTTCCTTGCGCCAATTAGTCTACAGTCAGGTGTCGATGTCTCTCGAATCCGAAGCCTTTGCGTATTTTGCCTCGTCAGCGAGAATGGGGGGACTTGTAGTTTCCTTCGAGCATCCGAAGCCAAGCATTCCGGTATGCTGGATCAGTGACCAACTGCTTGCGTGGTGACTGATCTTGGCCGTATCAACCGCTGCGATATGGGACCTCGATTGGCGAGTAAAAGACATATCTCCTTGGTGGGTGCATTGAAGATCTTGGAAGATCACTCTATTAATGGATGATTGCTCGTGGTCGACATCTCGTCTTCAATGGCCGGAGTGAAGCGGCTCGTCCAGCGATCGCTGAGCGTATCAAACAGCTCGAAGCACGGGCGTACAAGTAAAAGTCTTGTAAGGGGGCTTGTCGGCCTTGGAAGATGTGATCGCATTGTCCAATCAACGAGATGTCCGTTGCGCGTGCTGCGATGAATCTGGATGTATGTTATTTTGAACACCAACGTGGTAGCTGAGACTTACCTTCGAGAGAAACTTCTGTTAGAGAATCTGGCAGTAGAGCAATGGAACGCTGGCCTTGAGCTCAAAGCTCATGGAGCTTAGAGTTTGTGTCCTGCTCTTGCAGATACACGGGCGTAGTTCTTCCCATGACTTCCGCAGGGATTGGAACCATAGGGTTGGCCACTGAACTCAACTACTGCGCCGCAAATGTGCATCTGAACGCCCTCTCACTGTCCACTGAGAAAGTTTACTCTGCCCCGCTACCTCAATAACTCTTGGTTGTATTTGTGATGTCGGGAATCTGGACGAGCGGCCGCACATGGAGATGATGCTGCTTGGGACAGGCATAACCCATACAAGCTAGAAGAAGACATAAAGATTATAGACGACACTCTGCTTATCTGACAACAGTAACGGGTATGTTAGTACTGGATTATAGATGTAATTCGGTAACCGTCTGAGTAGAAACGGAAGCCTGTAAGTCGCTATCTTCGACAATGTGATGTTAGCCTGTCTCATAAACGAAGCAAGGGTTTGTCATAGCAAGACCAAACTTACGCGCAGGGAATGGCCCTCTCGAAACTGGGGAGTGATCTGGACTTGTAGGTGCTACGTCGCGATGTACGGCCCAAGACACTGGTTAGCATGCTTCTCCTTGAGCTGAAGAATGTTGCGCAAGACGCACAGCTGTCAGATCTTGGATTAGACTCAGTGTTGCGTGCCGAGTTATGCATGTTGTCGTATAGAAACCTTGGATGCCATGTTGCACTTGCGGTGTTGCTGTAGGATCGCATGAATTAGGGTTATTTGCTCCATTGTCGGAATCGGGTGGGTAGATCTAGATCCAAGGTCAGTCTGTAGCATAGTTGAACACTCGGCCGCCTGAGAATTCGAGAAGACGGCTTGTGATGATAGAAAGAGAGGGCCATACCTATTAGTGCCCAAACACGATCGTGCTAGCTACTTTGATGCTCCGACTGTTGAGTTAAGAAAACCTGCAGTTTGCATAGCATCGTAACTTTGTGTTGTTGAATTTCGAGCTTAAGTAGCTGATACCAGTCTGTGGTTGTGTGACTGCTGGCCGGTATATGGTCTTGCTCAGGGGGCGGCCACGGTTACTCTTTGCTGTTGCTTTCACAAGATGTGGGACAGAGATTTGCCCCAACGAGACTATCGAAAATGACCTACGTAGATATGGTTTGCGATTAAAGTCGACGATGTTGTAAAAGAAACCAGGTTACCTCTGTATGTGCCGGCTGGTCGAATCTCGCCCATCAGCGCTAAAGCTCGCATAAATGCACTGAATCATTCCGTTATTGCACAGCATTTGTAATATATCGTAGTGGTCCTCGAAGATGTAGCTATCACAAATTAGCATAGCGATGGCCCACCAGCAGGCTATGGTAGCCCGCATCTGCCTCCCCTGTAATGAGGTTCTCCACCCCATCTCTAGTCTCGACGGATTCCGCGCAACGTCCGCGTTTACAAGCCCCTTAGAATGTATTCCGACTCACTAAACGAGCAGCAAATGGGTCGCCTCCTCGCGCAAAGGAGGTATGGCGAGTACTTCCTTATTGGTAGTTTAGGTAGCGTAGTCTGAGCGTATTGAAAGGAGACTTCCTCGGGCGCTGAATCATTGCCTTTTAGCGTCAGCCTAGCCGAACGCCTTATTAACCCATGCGCGAGCGAGAACAGTCGGATCGCCAGGGCGCTGAATCATGCCATATTGAGGGTGTGCATGATTCTAAATATGTTGAATCTCGACAAGATTGAGACTGGGTGATAGTGACATTGGCCTTCGCCGCAATTGTTGAGATCGGAACCAAAGATCATCAAATTGTTCACACATAGTCAAAGCACAAGGGTAGGTTTGGCCTGAGGAAATTACTTCCATTCGTTTCTATTCATGCAAACAGGCGCTCAATAGATAAATACCATTCAATTAAGTATAAGTCCTGCTAATATTTGGCGTAGTTTTATACTGGCGAAGTATATCAAAAACGGTTAGAACTCCATTCCAGCCATCTGCTCGATGGACCTAAGCACCGGGTCTTGTAATCCGAAGACACAAATTGAATTCTTGAATTTCCCCCAGAGTATTCCCCAGTGCGGGGATTGGAATATGGGGTACGGGCCGGAAAAGGGGCCCGGGGTGTTTAGGTCTTAGCCTTCCCTACCTCGCAAGTGTCTCGTCGCTCTCGCCTCTATTTAATGCCACCGACCCCGGCCCATGGATTCTAAAAGCACAAGGTCTCAGTCGTCCCAGTCAGCAGTGATCTTTTCTTCAGGCAACATGTCTAGGACTGAGAAACAAATCCACGCCAATGCTAATGATCTCCACATCGAGAACTTGTCAGAAAGTTCTGGAGATCATGTTGCAGAGGAGGCAAAGGGTGGGGACTTAACTGACATGCCGGATGGCTATTATCGCAATTGGCGTTTTATTGGATCTCTCACTGCTGTCATCTTCATGGCCCAAGGCCTTTATCTCGGTCAGTGGCCACATGTGCTGCAAACGCATGCTTGACAATAACTAACATGCTATTACAGGATACGTTTTACCTGCCAACACCATAACCATCATCAACGCAGACCTAGGTCCTGACCCGAACTACGCTCTCATTCCAATTGTAAAAACACTTTGTGGTGGTTTTGGTTTGACTCTGGTCGGCAGGCTGAGTGACATATTCGGGTAACTATGCTGAGTATCGTGTCTTCCGCTTAAGTTCTAACAGAGACAGTCGTCGTTGGTTTATGATTTCTGGCTCGGTACTCGCGATTATTGGCTCAATCATCTGTGCCGCTGCGCAGGATATTAATACAATCCTTGGGGGCACGGTATTTATTGGCCTTTCAGGCGCCGTTCAAACCGCCTTCACGTTGGTCTCCTCACTTCCATGCCGGTATAAATCCCAGTACTAAAATGTTATAGATATGTGCTTCAAGAGCTTGTTGCCAACAAGCATCGAGGTATTCTTACAGGAGTTTTATTTTTGACTACCTGTCCGCTCGCCGCATTCGGCCCTCTTCTTGCTCGAGTCTTGGCCACATACACTGCATTAGGATGGCGGTGGAACTACATTCTCAATGGCATCACTCAAATCATCTCATTTCTGCTCTTTTACTTTTGCTATCATCCACCGACGCATGCCCAATTGCATGAAGGACAGGGCAGAAGTATCAGGCAAGAGCTCAAAGAGCTGGACTGGATCGGAATGCTTCTATTCTCAGGCGGCTTGACAGCCTTTGTCCTTGGATTGTCCTGGGGAGGTGGAAGATATCCTTGGGTCTCAGCCCACACCCTTGCGCCACTGATCCTCGGGTTTGTTATTTTGATTGTCTTTGGATTTTACGGTATGAAGGATTGCTTTCGAATCTCTGACTGGGTTACTTCTAACGGATACAGAAAAACATGCGAATCTCAAGTATCCAGTCATTCCTGTCAAAATGTTTGTCAACGGAGCTTTTATGGCACTCGTTGGGGTGACGGCAGTTGCAAGCGTAAGGATTTCGCACCATGTTATATTTTGGCTTCGGACTGATACACGTTAGATGTTCTACTACAGCTTGACAGTAATCTGGCCACAGATGATCACATCGCTATACGAGACCGACCAGATAATGATTGGTCTAGTCTCTGGCACACTTGGTGGCTCCATCGCATTTGGGCAAGTCATCGGTGGTTTGAGTATCAAATGGGGCTGGGGGCACTGGCAGATGCGAGGTGCTTCACTTGCTATGTGCGCGTTTATTGGAGCCATGGCCGCAACGGACGCATCCACTCGCACGCTTGCCATCACAATGTGCGCACTTGGAGCTTTTGCTGTCGGTATTGTCGAGGTCATCGGCGTTGTTGCAATCCCATTCACTGTGCCCGCGGAAGAGCTGGGCCTTGCATCAGGTCTTGGAGGATCTTTTCGGTCGGGTCTAGGCTCAGTTGCCACCGCCATTTTCTCTAGCGTTCTGACAACAGAGAGAGGCAAACAAATGCCCCCAAGACTTATCAATCTCGCGAGACAGGACGGCCTTTCTGATTCTTCCATCGCTGCCCTGGTTAAGGCCGGGCTTTCAGGCTCAACGAAACTCTTTCTTGACATCCCCGGATTCAAAGCAGAGCGTATGCCCGACTACATCCTGGCCATTCGCGACGCAAACGTCAAGTCGTACCATATGGTTTTCTATTCTTCTCTCGCTTTCGGGGCTGTGGCCGTCATCTGCGCATTTCTCTGTCAAGATTTCAACAGGTATTTCACTGACGAGGTCAGCAGAAAGCTACAACATGTAGAGAAAAGGGAGGTTGAGGAGAAGCATGTATAGACGACGAATCTAGTATGTCGTAGTATAAATTTAGCCTGTTGCTTATAGCGGTCCCAAGAGTGGCTGATAGGAAACCTTGAGTCGGTTGAACCAAACCTTTTTGAAAGCGAAGAGCTTCAATTGGTAGTCTTCATAGTCCAAAAGTTTCACGATATGAACGACCATGAATGGTGGCGTGCAAAATAGGGTAATCGCATAAATCTCAAGCCTTCACAAAAGATCTAAATACAGCGGCGCGACTTAGGACTATTAATCTTAGTATAAAACTTAATACTATAATATATTAGACTAATAAGTATTACTTATAATATCGATTTTAAGTAGACTAGATTATTAGTAGAGATTTTAAAAACTTTAGAAGTTAATTATCTAAGATTTACTAGTAGTAGCTATTACTTCTTTTACTAAATAATCTATAGAAAATAACTAAGATTATTACTAAGAGTAAAGAATTTTATCTCTCTTATAATATAATAATAGAAAAGCTATACTACTTATAGTTATATATATCTATTAATAATAAAGTAAAGAAATAGAAAATACTTTTATTTATATAAATTATTTAGGTTTATAACTAAGTATTTAGTAGTTCTATCTCTTATATTATATAGTAACTAGTATATAGACTTATTATATATATATTATAAGACTAGTATTAAGAGAGCTACTAGAGAGCTACTAAAAAGCTTTTAAAGAAGTACTAAGCTATAAAAAGTATATACTACTAAGAGAGCTATAAGAAAACTACTAGTCTAGAGAGAGTTATATACTAGTACTTTTATATAGTTATAATAGAACTTTTAAACTTTCTAAAGAATTTATCTTATCTCTTAATATATCTTATTATTAAGCTCTATTTCTCTATCTATTATTATATACTTTATAATTTAAATCTTTCTTTAGTTCTAATTCTAGAAAGATAGCTAGTAGAGATAGCTACTTTCTATCTTTATACTAATACTCTATTTTATATAGAAAAAGAGCTTTAAAAGATAGTTACTTTAGCTTCTTACTATAAAAGTAAATAACTTATAAAAGATTTTCTAGAACTAGAGCTAGAAATAGTCTAAAGACTTTTTAAGTATATACTATAAGTAGAGTAATAGTACTCTTTAACCTATACTATAAATATAGTTAAAGAACTTAATAGTAATATAGAAATATATAAAGAAGAACTTAAAACTAAAAAATAATTATTATAATAGTATTTTAGAGCTAGAATATAACTAGAGTACTAACTTCTAAGTACTAACTTAGAGATAGTAACTTCTAAGATAATTATAAGAGTATGCGTCCTAAGAAGACTAAGAGAGCTTTTATAGCTAGGCGCTATAAGCTATAACGTTAATTAATAGTATATAAATATAAATATYAYRTACTTCTTAATTAGGCTAGCGCCTAGCTTAGTATTAGTATATAGTTAAGCTATTCTTATAAACCTATATAGTTCTCTACTTTAGTATAGCTAAACTTATAACTAGTCTACTATATATTTCTATTCTTATATAACTAGTACTTTTAGTAGTTATTAGAGTTATTCTCTTATATTATACTAAAGTCTTTACTTAACTAGCTAGTAATAGTAATAGAATATTAGTAAGGCACTTAATAGTTATTTATAAATAGTAACTATAGAGCTAGARGTTAGATTCCTTTATACATCTAACTAATAGTAATTATAAAGTAGTTACTTAAGAGTCTCTTCTATTAAGYCTAGTTAYRTAATAAGTTAGAGACCTAATTATAAACTAAAATACTTAGTTAAAAAGAAAGCTTTTAAGATAGAAAATTATTAAAGATTTTATATTAGAGCTTAGTATCTCTTTAGAACCTAGTTACTATTTAGACTAGCTTTTAAGAGCTAGTTAATAGAAGAAATAATAGTAAATATATATACTTACTAAGTTAAGCTTTTACTATATAAATAAGAATACTTACTCTATCTACTTTATAAAGTAGATATACTCTATACTCTATTCTTCTCTTATATATATATTTATAAATATAATACTATTAATAACTACTATAGCTACTTTTAGCTACTAATTAACTATAGAAGATCTCTCTACCTAATAAGTATCTAAGCTTAAATAGATATTATTTAATAAAGAAGAGATTACTAAGTAAAAATAGAAGCTTCTATTTCCTTTAATTAAATCTACTTATTATAAGGGTGTACGTCCTAAGAGGACTAGGAGAGCTTTTATAGCTAGGCGCTATAAGCCGTGACGTTAATTAATAGTGTGTGAATACGAACATYAYGCACTTCCTAATTAGGCTAGCGCCTAGCTTAGTATTAGTATATAGTTAAGCTATTCCTATGAACCTACATAGTTCTCTACCTTAGTGTAGCTAAACTTATAACTAACCTACTATACGTTCCTACTCCTACRTAACTAGCGCCTTTAGTAGTTATTAGAGTTGTTCTCTTATATTACACTAAGGTTAATACTTAACTAGCTAGTGACGGTGATAGAATATTAGTAAGGCACTTAATAGTTATTTGCGAATAGTAACTATAGAGCTAGAGGTTAGATTCCTTCATACATCTAACTAATAGTAATTATAAAGTAGTTACTTAAKAGTCTCCTCTATTAAGCCTAGTTACGTRATAGGTTAGGGACCTAATTACGAACTAAAATACTTAGTTAAAAAGAAGGCTTTTAAGATAAAAGATTATTAAGAATCTTACATTAGAGCTTAGTATCTCTCTAGAACCTAGTTACTATTTAGACTAGCTTTTAAGAGCTAGTTAATAGAAGAAATAATAGTAAACACGCGTGCTTACTAGGTCAAGCTTTTACTATATAAATAAGAGCACTTACTCTATCTACTTCGCGAAGTAGATATACTCTACACTTTATTCTTCTCTTATACACACATTTATAAACACAACACTATTAATAACTACTATAGCTACCCCTAGCTACTAATTAACTATAGAAGATCTCCCTACCTAATAAGTATCTAAGCTTAAATAGATATTATTTAATAAAGAAGAGATTACTAAGTAAAGATAGAGGCCTCTATTTCTCTTAATTAAATCYGCCTATAGTAGACTAGCTCTTAACGATCTCTAAGCTAAATAAGAGAACATAATAACTAACTACTACTAAAGAACGTTAACTCTCTAGCATAGTAGGTAAACTATAGTAGTAGAACTAAGCGCTCTCTAATAACTTAATTAAGAAACTCTACTAAAGATCTTTATAAAACTAGCTAGTAATAGACGCAAGTATAAAGACTACCTATCTACTATAACTATCTATGCCTAAGCATAATAAGACATAATAGATGAGCTTTAAGAAGCTAAAATTAACTAAGAGTAGGCTAAAAAGAATTCTATATAATAAGCTACTATAGAACCTACGCATGTAGAAAGATACTCTTAAGTCATCTTAGCTAATAGTATAACTATGCTAATCTCTCCTCTATAAAGCATACTAGTAGCGAAGCCTAGGCTATCTACTAAGCGACCTAACCTAGAAATCTATAGTAGAAAGGCTAGAATAATTAAGTTTAATAACTAGATTATAGATATAGAAGCTAAGCTCCTTATTAATAGTAATTACTTTATAGATAACTCTAACCTAAGCCCTAACTACTAGAAATGCGATTACATCTAGGCTTATATAGAAGGCTCTAAGAAGACTCACGCGYAAATCTAGCTAAAGCATAATTAATAATAAAGATAGTAGGTTATAGCTAAGAAGTTTATAGAATTCCTTAAGCGCACGAACTAGGATCCTAATAAGAAGTTTAAAGCTAAAGATAAGTTCCGCGCATTAATAATAAAGTAACATAATGCCTAGAATAACTTTAAGAGTAAGTTTAGCTAACTTATACTATAAGTAAAATAATTAGAAGATGACTAGAAGGAAGAGATTTACTAGAAGCTCTACTTATAACTATAGATAGACATAACTAAGTCTACTAAAGATAATAACGTTAGCTATAACTAATATATCTAGAGAGCTGTAATAAGGCACTACGCTATAAGTAAGCACTAAGTAGACAATATTACTTTACTAGAGAAGAAGAAAGCTACTAAGTTAGGTTTAAAAGATTCTTCTACTTATAAGTCCTCTATAAAGCTACTAGCTACTATATAGCTAGAAGAAAAGAAACTCTACTATACCTATAAGAGTGATAAGCACTTTACTAGCTATCATAAGACTCACGCCACCTAGGCTATAGTATAAGAGGATAGCGACTTTCTATTAGATAACTAAGTAAGCTTATTAAGTTTACTAGAAGATAGTAATAATTTAGGAAATAGTTAGTACTAGAAGAAGTCTCCTCTTTAGTATAAGAGAATAGAGTAAACTATAATAGTTTACTAAAGATTCTATAACTTTTTAATAATAAGCTAGTAATCTTATCTAGACTTATCTTAACTAATAGCCTAGGACTACCTATTTAAATTATAGCTGACTCTAGCGCTTACACCTACGCACTTATTAGTAAATAATTAATGCCTAAGATCTTTTATTACTTAAAGCCTTAGATTAAGAAAATACTTTAAGAAGTAAGACTTAGCAGATTTAATAGTAAGAGCGCTAAGAAAGTCAAACACTACTTTAAAGTTAATATTAAAGTTAATAATTACGCTATACTAACATAGGTTATACTAGCTAATATAAGAAAGCGTGACATAATTATTAGAAAACTCTAGTTTAAGATAATAAGAGCCTACGTTAACTATAAACATAAGAGACTAATATAGAGCTACCTTAAGCAAGATCTATATCTACGTGTTAATAAGAATCTTAAGCTACTTTAGAAGAAGCCGCCTTCTACATCATAAATAGAATAAGAAGACGCTACTTAGAGAGACTAAGCTCTTAAGAAAGTAATATAGTAAGAAAAAGAGTAGTAATAAATTAATACCTAGTTACTTATAAAGAATAGTAATTAACTAGAGCTCACTACACCTATATTAGTATTACACGAAGAATTAAGCACTAGAATAGAATAACTATTAGCTGAACCCTCTTAAGTAATTAACGCTACTAATTCTAACTAATTAGAGATAAAGTTCTTATTAAGTGTCACACCTTTAGAAAATCTCCCTCCTAATTAGCTAAAGACAAAACTATCTAGACTAATAGAACTAAAGCCGCGTAGATATAAAGTAAGGCCTAAGAAACATTATAAGTTTCTAAAGCCTAGAGATTCTATATAGTTCTTTAACATTATAGCTATAACTCCTAAGAAGTAGCTTTAGTACGCTAAGAAATACACTACTAAGACTACCTA